>JAYMFT010420209.1:0-17694 GCA_038088735.1 Panulirus argus | reverse complement strand
ATATATCGCACTTCAGTAGGAGTTCTTAGAGTTTTATTTAACTTGTAGTTTGTCTATACATGTGGCAAAACTAGTTTCATAGAGACAAATCACCTCACCATGTGCCAATAATCAACAAAAGTTATTCAAATCCCGACATCACTCTTGGAGCGGGAAACCGTCTGATGCCTGCCCTCAAATACCTTACACCGTTCAAGGAACATTGGTGTGCATTGAGGTTAGGGGGGATGCCTTGTGGTTATAAGGGGAGGTGGTTGAGCCAGGGTAGGTAGATGTCTTTTGAACAAAAAAAAAAAAGGAGCTTTTTGGCTGGGTGTATTTGATAAATCTTTCGTAATGATTTGATTGATAATTGAATGGGCTTTAAAGTTGCCTGGGGACAAATTAAAGTTCTTAGTATTAGCAATCAATATGGACTCAATTGTTTTACCTGTGGCTCAGTCACCGGATGGGTATAGGATAAGAGTCCGCACTGGTCTGACCCACCTTGACCGCTGAAAGGTGTCTACCGTCCTGACCGGACTTGGCGGAGGGCGGTGACTTATACTAATCTAGCCTAACCTTGATTCCCTCAAAGGTGTGTGGACAGGGTTATGCCGGGGAAAACTTCTTTATAATTATTTCATTTAACAATTTGACATATTTAAAAGGGCCAAATTACATATTTACATTATGATCAAATGTGTCAGAAATCAAACATGATTCAATTACATTCCTTTCACTGAAACATTTTGATTTAGCTATAATTTTAGATCTTTCCCAGTCTATGTGGTGATTAAAGGCAGCTTTATGTTGAAGTAAATGCTACTTGGTTGGGCCGCCGTAACACTATATCTATGTTGTGAGATCCTGGTCTTCAAATCTTTCCCCGATTGTCCGATATAAAATTGGTTACAGTCTTTACATGGAATCTTATAAACATCTGTATTATTTGATGGGAAATTTTCAGTGAGGGCTTTCTTGATGGTGTTGTCAAATTTGAAAACTACTTGCACATTAAGTTTTTTGAGAATGATAACATATTCGAGAAAATTCTCATGGACGGGAAGAACAAGATTTCCTGCCAATGGTTAAGTATATTTATTGAGTATTTTAGCTTCTGTCCAATGTGCTGAATCATTTTCAGTACATCATCTAGAAATTCAGGATCTGAAATCCTATATGCTCTCAGGTACATAGATATGAAGACCGATCATTTTACATTAATATTGTGATTTGAATGATAGTGGACGTAAGACGGTATATTTGTTGGTTTTCTGTATACCTTGGTTTATTAAGATACCTTTATCCCTGATAATCTATACGTTCAAAAAGGTAATCTATTATTAGAATCGACTTCTTAAGTAAACTTTATGGAGGGAGCTAACGAGTTTAATCTACGCAGGAAATCATCAATGGATAGATTTTTAGGCCAAAAGCAGTGTACTTCTTCCACATATGGGAGCCAAACCATGTTTTGTTCCTTTATAGTATTTTGTAAATGGTTTTCAAAATGTTCCATGTAAATATTTGCTAGCACTAGGGAAAGAGGATTACCCATGGCTATATTGAATTGTTGTGTGTAATGTTTGCCCTTAAAAACAAAAGATGAATTCTCTACACATAGTCTTATTAGTTTAATTATGTTTTTACTGGGGATGCAATCAATATTGTTTCCTAAGAAGTTTAGGAGGAAGATTAACACATCATCAACCGGGACATTGGTAAACAACGATTTTACATCATAGCTCACTAATCTATAAGGATACTTTATATTTAGGGATTTCAGTTTTCTAACCAGATCCTCACTATTTCTTAAGAATGAATCTGAAATGGCAACCACAAAAGGAGACAATGATTTTATTAGCCACTTGGATAACGTTATGTAGCAGAACTGATAGAGCTTATGATTGGCCTCAGGGGACTGTTTGGCTTGTGGGTCTTGATTAAGCAGTACATGTATGGTGTTGAAGGGTTCTGTGTTTTTAAATATGACAACACTATCATGAAAGCCCTCATCAAAAATAGACCATCAAATAATACAGGTGCTGTTTATGAGGTTCCATGTAAAGACTAACCAATTTCATATCGGATATCGGGGAAAGATTTGTAGACCTGGGTCTGACAACATAAAATTAGTGTTACGGCGGCCCAGCCCAGTAGCCGCTTATATCAACATAAAGCTCCCTTTGATCACCACATCGACTGGGAATGATCTAGAATTATAGTTAATTCAAATTGTTTCAGTGAAAGTAATGTAACTGAATCATGTTTGATCTGTGGCACATTTGATCATAATGAAAATATGTAATTTTGCTAATTTGAATGTGACAAATTCTTAAATGAAATATTTATTAAGAAGTACCCCCGAAATAACCCTGTCCACATACCAGTGAGGGAATCAAGATTAGGTTAGATTAGTATATGTCACACACACACATACACCCCCCCCCCTCGCTTTGTCCGGTCAGGACAGTAGACACCTGACCTCCCAGTTAATTAGCTAATGAAGCCACACCTCAAGTTTCCATTTATGTATTTAATTCATGCTACTACCTTCCCTCTCTCACTCTGCCTGAGGATGTAATAAACGAAAGTACTGACTGTTCTTATTTTCTTTTTCCAGTGTCGTAAATGTGGATTATTTCTTCACGGTGAAGTGAAGTTTCTGAAGATAATGGATACCACATACATCTTTAACGCTTTCCTGAACTTAAACCCTAGCCGTCGAGATTTCTGCAGTGGCTTTCTCTCGTCTTTATTAAGTGGACACCGAAGAAAGGAGAGGCTACGTTTAGTGAGGACGTGCTTACAGGGGCAAGTAATACCGAAATCACTTCTACCTGATCGACTTGTCAACATAGATGACAATCCCTTTGTAGAATATGAATTAGTGACCTAAATAAAATGTGTTCAAATGACAAAAGAAGAAGTATCAAGTAAGTCTAAAACTTCAAACAGTAGGAAACTATGCCTGTTGAACCTACTTACACTAGAATATCTGCAGATAGTGTTCCCATATTGCTATCAAGTGCTCACCAGTGAAACAGATGTAATGAAACATAAATACGAGCAGAAATTAAATATACTGATAGAAAACAGTTACTGGAAGAAACATATCAACCCTGACTGTGTTATCAATCTGTCATCCAAAGAAGAGTGCCGTGATACTTTGTGCTTTAGGTTACGGCTTATCTTTTTCGTACTGGAGAAAGACAAACCAGTTTATGGCGGAAAATCCCTGTTTCAGATGGAAAAACAGTCAAGTGAAGACAGCGAAATAATCCGTGGTGTTATTATATGGAGCGCTTTATAAAGAAAATATGAACTCTGTTCCACTTAGGTTTGTTTTGTTAAAGCTGTAGAAAGATTAAAGAAAGATGATCCTTTGCATAAGATAAAAGCAGACAAAAGTAATGCTGTAGTGATTATGAACAACAGTAATTATAAAAAGAAAATATACGATCTCCTACGTGATGCCAATACATACTGTGAACTCAACAGGGATCCAACGTAAAAATAAAGTAGAAAATTCCATTAAGAGATAAAACATTTGTTGAAAGGAAGGAATGATTCGATCAAACATTTTTCAACACTGAACCATTCAACACCATATTTGGACGGCTAAATCAAGACCCACGAACCTAAAATCCCCTGAGGCCTATCATAAGCTCTATAGGTTCTGCTGCATATAAGTCATCCAAGTTGCTAGTAAAAGTATTGTCTCCTTTTGTGGGTACCATTTCAGATTCATTCATTCCAAATAGTGAGGATATGGTTAGAAAGCTGAAATCCCTGAATATAAAGTATCCTTACAGATGAGTGAGTTTTGATGTAAAATCGCTGTTTACCAATGTCCCGTTAGATGATGTGTTAACCTTCCTCCCAAACTTCCTGGGAAACAACACTGAGGGCATCCCCAGTAAAAACATAATTAAACAAATAAGACTGTGTGTAGATAATTCATCTTTTGTGTTTGTTGAGGGCAAACATTATACAAAACAATTCGGTAGGGCCATGGGTAATCCTCTTTCCCCGGTGCTAGCAAATATTTACATGGAGTGTTTTGAAAGCCATTTGCTAAACACTATAAAGGAAGAAAACATAGTTTGGCTCCAATATGTGGACGACGTATTCTACTTTTGGCCTAACAATCTACCAACCGATGACTTTCTTCATAAATTAAACTCGTTAGCTCCCTCTTTAAAGTTTACTAAAGAAGTCGAAATGAATAATAAGTTACCCTTTGTGGAAGGAGAGATTTTCAGGGATAAAGGTATCTTAAAAACCAAGGTATACAGAAAACCTACAAATATACTGTCTTACGTCCACTAGTAATTAAATCACCATATTAATGTAAAAAGATCAGTCTTCATATCTATGTACCTGAAAGCATATAGGATTTAAGATCCTGAATTTCTAGATGATGAACTGAAAATGACTCAGCACAATGGACAGAAGCTAAGATACCCAATAATCAAACTTAACCAATGTCAGAATACAGCAAGGAAACATTTCTATAGTGGCCAAGATAAAAAACAGAACGTCAAAGTCACCAAAGCAATCTGGTTTTTCCCTTGCATGAGAATTTTCTCGAATATGTTAACATTCTCAAAAAAAATCTAATGTGCAAGTAGTTTTCAAATATGACAACACCATCAAGAAAGCACTCATTAAAGATAACCCATCAAATAATACAAGTGTTGTTTATAAGGTCCCATGTAAAGACTGTAATCAATCTTATATCGGACAATCTGGGAAAGATTTGAAAAAGAGAGATCTCACAACATGAATATAGTGTTACGGCGGCCCAACCAAGTAGCGGCTTACTTCAACATAAAGCTGCCTTTGATCACCACATCAACTGGGAAAGATCTAAAATTATAGCTAAATCAAATTGTTTCAGTGAAAGGAACTGAATCATGTTTGCTCTCTGGCACATTTGATCATAATGTAAATATGTAATTTGGCCCTTTTAAATGTGACAAATTGTTAAATGAAATAATTATTAAGAAATATTCTCCGGAATAACCCTGTCCACACACCATTGAGGGAATCAAGTTTAGGCTAGATTAGTATATGTCACCGCCCCCCGCCTTGTCCCGTTAGGACAGTAGACATTTAACTTTCCCCGTTAATTAGTTAATCGAGCCACGCCTCAAGTTTGCATATACGAAATATGATTCATGCCACTACCTTCCCTCTCTCACTCTGTCTCAGGATGTAATAAACGAAAATACTGACTGTCCTTATTTTCTTTTTTACCAGTGTGGCGAATGTGGATTTTTTCTTCACGGTGAGGTGAAGGTTCTGCAGATAATGGATACCACGTACATCCTGAACGCTTTCCTGAATTTGAACCCCAGCCTTCGAGATTTCTGAAGTGGTTTTCTCTAGTATCTATTAAGTGCACACCGAACAAAGGAGAGGCTACGTTTCCTTAGGACATGCTTACAGGAGCAAGTAATACCGAAATCACTTCCACCCTATTGACTTGTCAACGTAGATGACTAATCCTTTGGAGAATATGAGTTCATGACCTTAAAAAGATTTATTGAAATGACTAAAGAAGAAGTATCAAGTAAGTTTAAAGCTTCAAACAATAGGAAAAAGTGTCTGTTGAACCTAATTACGCTAGAAAGTCAACAAATGGTGTTGCCACATTGCTATCAAGTGTTCACCAGTGAAATAGATGTAATGAAATATATACATGAGCAGAAACTAAATAGACTAATTGAAAATATTTACTGGAACAATTATATCAACCCTGGCTGTGTTATCACTCTGGCATGCAATGAACTGAGCCGTGATATTTTGTGTGCCTTAGGTAACGGCTTATCTTTTTCGTACGAGAGGAAGATAAACACAGTTCATATCAGAAAATCCCTGTTTCAGATGGAAAAAGAATCAAATGAAGACAGTGAAATGATCCGCGGTATATCATACGGAGCGCATTTTAAAGAAAATGCGTACTCTGCTCCACTTAGGTTTGTAAAAGCTCTTCAAAAATCAAAGAAAGATAATACTTTGGATGTTACAGAAGATGACAAAAGTAATGCTGTAGTAATTGTGAACAAAAGTGATTGTAAATAAAAAGTATGCGATCTCCTAAGTGATACTAATACATACATTGAACTGAACAGGGATCCAACGTAAAAAAAAAAATAGAAAATTCAATAGATAAATTATTTGCTGAAAGGCAAGAATGGTCTTATAAAACAATTTACCACACAGAACCCTTAAACACATTACATGTACAGCTTAATCAACACTCAAAAAAACACACAATCCCCTGAGGCCACTCATAAGCTCTATAGGGTTCTGCTACATATGAGGTATCCAAGTGGCTAGTAAAATTTTTGTCTCCTTTTGTGGGTACCATTTCAGATTCATTCCTTCAAAATAGTGAGGATCTGGTTAGAAAGCTGAAATCCCTGGATAAAAGGTATTTTTATAGATGGGAGAGCTTTGATGTAAAATCGCTGTTTACCAATGTCTCCGAAGATGATATGTTAACCTTCCTCCCAAACAACTTGGGAAACAACACTGAGGGCACCTCCAGTAAAAACATAATTAGACTAATAAGACTGTGTAGGTAAATCATCATTTGTGTTTAAGGGCAAACATCATAGAAAACAATTCTGTTTGATCATGGGTAATCCCCTTTCCCCTGTGCCAGCAAAGTTTCACATGGAGTATTTTAAAAGGTATTTCCTAAAATCTATAAAGGAACAAAACATAGTTTGGCTCCGATAAGTGGACGACGTACTCTACTTTTAGCCAAACGTTCTACCCATTGATGACTTTCTGTATAAATTAGACTCGTTAGCTCCCTCCATAAAGTTTACTCAAGAACTCGAAACGAATAATAAGTTACCCTTTTTGGATGAAGAGATTATCTGGGATAAAGGTATCTAAAAAACAAAGGTATACAGAAAACCTACAAATATACCATCTTAAGTCCTCTGTAATTCATATCACCATATTAATGAAAAAGGATCGATCTTCATATCTATGTACCTGAGAGCATATAGGATTTCAGATCCTGAATTTCTAGATGATGAACTGAAAATGATTCATCACATTGGACAGAAGTTAAGACACCCAATAGATACACTTAACCAGTGTCAGGATACAACAAGGAAACGTTTCTATATAGGCCAAATTAATAAACCAGAAAGTCAAAGTCACCAAAGAAATCTGGTTCTTCCCATCCATGAGAATTTTCTCAAATGTGTTCATATTCTCAAAAAACTTAATGTGCAAGTAGTATTCAAATATGACAACACTATGAAGAAAGCCCTCATTAAGAATAGCCCATCAAATAATACAGGTGTTGTTTATAAGATCCCACGTAAAGATTTTAACCAATGTTATATCAATCAATCGGGGAAAGATTTGAAGACCAGGATCTCACAACTTAAGTATAGTGTTACGGACGCTCAACCAAGTAGCCGCTTACTTCAACATAAAGTTGCCGTTGATCACCACGTCGACTAGGAAAGATCTAAGATTATAGCTAAATCAAATTGTTTCAGTGAAAGGAATGTAACTGAATCATTTCTGATCTCTGGTACATTTGATCATAATGTAGACACGTTATTTTGCCATTTCAAATGTGACAAATTGTTAAATGAAATGATTATTAAGAAGTATTCTCCGGAATAACCCTGTCCACACACCACTGAGGGAATCAAGGTTAGGCTAGATTAGTTTATATCACCGCCTCCCGCTTTGTCCGGTCAGGACAGTAGACACCTGACCTCCTCTGCTAATTAGCTAATGAAGCCACGCCTCAAGTTTGCATGTATGTATTTAACTCATGCCACCACCTTCCCTCTCTCACTCTTTCTGAGGATGTAATAAACGAAAGTACTGACTGTTCTTATTTTCTTTTTCCAGTGTGGTGAATGTGGATTTTTTCTTCACGGTGAAGTGAAGGTTCTGCAGATAATGGATACCACGTACATCTCCAACGCTTTCCTGAACTTGAAACCTAGCCGTCGAGATTTCTGCAGTGGTTTTCTCTCGTGTTTATTAAGTGCACACCGAACACAGGAGAGGCTACGTTTCCTTAGGACACGCTTACAGGAGCAAGTAATACCGAAATCACTTCTACCCGATCGACGTGTCAAAGTAGATGACAATCCCTTTGGAGAATATAAGTTCCTGACATTAAAAAGATGTATTGAAATGACAAAAGGAGAAGTATCAAGTAAGTTTAAAACTTCAAATAATAGGAAACAGTGCCTGTTGAACCTACTTACGCTAGAAAATCAGCTAATTGTGTTCCCACATAGCTATCAAGTGCTCTCCAGTGAAATAGATGTAATGAAACATAAATACGAGCAAAAATTAAAGAGACTGATAGAAAACAGCTACTGAAAGAAACATATCAACCCTGAATGTGTTATCAATATATCGTCCAAGGAACTGGACCGTGATACTTTGTGTGCCTTAGGTTACGGCTTATCTTTTTTGTACGGGAAGAAGATAAACCCAGTTCTTGTCGGAAAATCAGTGTTTCAGATGGAAAGACAGTCATTTGAAGACAGTGAAATGATCCGTGGTGTATTATATGGAGCGCTTTTTAAAGAAAATAACTCTGTTCCAATTAGGTTTGTTAAAGCTCTAGAAAAAATTAAAGAAAGATGATACTTTGGATATAACAAAAGACGACAAAAGCAATATTGTAGTAATTATAAACAAAAGTGATTATAAAGGAAAAGTATGCGATCTCTTACGTGATAATAATACGTACTTTGAACTCAACAGGGATCCAACGTAAAAAAAAGAAAAAAAAATAGAAAATTCCATAAAAAGATAAAAAATCTATTGAAAGGTAGGTATGGTTTGATCAAACAATTTTCAGCAGAGAACACCTCAACACCATACTTGTACGTCTTAATCAAGACCCACAAACTAAACAATCTCCTGAGGCCAATTATAAGCTCTATAGGTTCTGCTGCATATAAGTTATCCAAGTGGCTTGTAAAAGTATTGTCTCCTTTTGTGGTTACCATTTCAGATTCATTCATTCAAAATAGTGAGCATCTGGTTTGAAAGCTGAAATTCCTAAATATAAAGTATCTTTATAGATGAGTGAGCTTTGATGTAAAATCGATATTTGCCAATGTCCCGGTAGATGATGTGTTAACCTTCCTCCCAAACATCCTGGGAAACAACACTGAAGGCATCCCCAGTAAAAACATATTTAAACTAATAAGACTGTGTGTAGACAATTCGTCCTTTTTGTTTAAGGGCAAACATTATGCAAAACAATTCGGTATGGCCCTGGTAATCCCCTTTCCCCGGTGCAAGAAAATATTTACATGTAGTGTCTTGAAAGCCATTTGCTAAACACTATAAAGGAACAAAACATAGTTTGGCTCTGATATGTGGACGACTTACTCTACTTTTGGCCTTACAATTTATCCAGTGAAGACATTCTGCATAAATTAAGCTCGTTAGTTCCCTCCATGAAGTTTACTCAAGAACTCGAAACGAATAATACGTTACCCATTTTGGATGTAGAGATTATCTGGGATAAAGGTATCTTATAACCAAGGTATACAGAAAACCTACAAACATACTGTCTTACGTTCACTATTATTCAAATCACCATATCAATGCAAAAGGGTCAGTCATCATAACTATGTACCTGAGAGCATATAGGATTTTAGATCCTGAATTTCTAGATGATGAACTGAAAATGATTCAGCACATTGTACAGAAGCTAAGATACTCAAAAAATATATTTAATCATTGTCAGAAAACAGCAAGGAGAAGTTTCTATAGTGGCAAAAATTTTAAACCAAAACGTCAAAGTCACCAAAGAACCCTGATTCTTCCCTTCCATGAGAATTTTCTCGAATGTGTTCACATTCTCAAAAAATTTAATGTGCAAATTATTTCAAATATGACAACACCATCAAGAAAGCCCTCATTAAAAATAGCCCGACAAATAATACAGGTATTCTTTATCAGTTCCCATGCAAAGACTAAACAATTTTATATCGGACAATCGGAGAAAGATTTGAAGACCAGGATCTCACAACATAGATATAGTGTTACGGCGGCCCAACCAAATAGTGGTTTATTTCAACATAAAGCTGCCTTTGATCACCACATCAACTGAGAAAGATCTAAAGTTATAGCTAAATGAAAATGTTTCAGTGAGAGGAATGTAATTGAATCATGTTTGATTTCTGGTACATTTGATTATAATGTGAATATGTAATTTGGCCATATCAAATGTGACAAATTGTTAAATGAAATAATAATTAAGAAGTATCCCCCCGAATAACCCTGTCCACACACCACTGAGGGAATCAAGGTCAGGCTAGATTAGTATATGTCACCGGCCTCCGCCTTGTCCGGTCAGGACAGTAGACACCTAACCTCCTCCGTTAATTAGCTAATGAAGCCAAGCCTTAAGTTTGCATGTATGTATTTAATTCATGCCATTACCTTCCCTCTCTCACTCTGTCTCAGGATATAATAAACGAAAGTGCTGACTGTTCTTGTTTTCTTTTTCCAGAATGGTGAGTGTGGATTTTTTCTCACGGTGAAGTGAAGGTTCTGTAGATATTGGATACCATGTACATCTTCAACGCTTTCCTGACCTTGAATCCTAGCCTTCGAAATTTCTGCAGTGGTTTTCTCTCGTCTTTATGAAGTGCACACCGAACAAAGGAGAGGCTATGTTTCCTTAGGACATGCTTACAGGAGCAAGTAATACCGAAATCACTTCTACCCGATCGAATTGTCAACGTATATGACTATCCCTTTGGAGAATATGAGTTCCTGACCTTAAGAAGATGTATTGAAATGAAAAAAAGAAGTATCAAGTACGTTTAAAACTTCGAACAGTAGGAAACAGTGCCTATTGAACAAACTTACGCTGGAAAATCAGCAAACAGCGTTCCCACATTGCTATCAAGTTCTCACCAGTGAAATATTTGTAATGAAACATAAACACGAGCAGAAATTAGATGGACTGATAGAAAACAGTTACTGGAACAAACATATCAACCCTGACTGTATTATCAATCTGTTATCCAAAGGAATCGACCGTGATACTTTGTGTGCATTAGGTTAGGGATTATCTTTTTAGTACGAGATGAAGAGTAACCCAGTTCCTGTCAGAAAATCTCTTTTTAAGATGGAAAAACAGCTAAGCGAAGACGGTGAAATGATCAGTGGTGTATTATATGAAGTGCTATTTAAAAAAAAAAAGAACTCTGTTCCACCTAGGTTTGTTAAAACTCTAGAAAAATTAAAGAAAGATGATACTTTGCATGTAACAAAAGCCGTGCAAAAGTGATACTGTAATGATTAAGAACAAAAGTGTTTGAAAAGAAAACGAATGCGTATCTCCTACGTGATACTAAAATATACAGTGAACTTAAGGGGATCCAACGTGAGAAAAAAAAAAAGGAAAAATTTCCATAAACAGATAAAAAAATGTTGAAAAGCAAGGATGACTTGATCAAACAATTTTCAATACAGAACCCTTCAACACCATGCATGTACGGCTTAATCAAGACACAAACCAAACAATCCCCTGAGGCCAGTCATAAGCTCTATAGAGTCTGCTACATATAAGTTATCCAAATGGCTAGTAAAATTATTGTCTCCTTTTGTGTGCACCATTTCAGATTCATTCATTCAAAATAGTGAGGATCTGAATATAAAGTATCCTTATAGATGAGTGAGCTTTGATGTAAAATCGCTATTTACCAATGCCTCGTTAGATGATATGTTAACCTTCCTCCCAAACATCCTGGGAAACAAAATTGAAGGCATCCCTAGTAAAAACATAATCAAACTAATAAGACTGAGTGTTGATAATTCATCTTTTGTGTGTGAGGGCAAACATTATACACAGCAATTCGGTATGGCCATAAGTAATCTCCTTTCCCGGATGCTAGCAAATATTTACATGGAGTATTTTGAAAGCCATTTGCTAAACACTGTAAAGGAACAAAACATAGTTTGGCTCCGCTTTGTGAACTACGTGCTCTACTTTTGGCCCAACAATTTACCCGCTGATGACTTTCTGCCTAAATTAAACTCGTTAGCTCTCTCCATAAAGTTTACTCAAAAACTCGAAACGAAAAATAGGTTACTATTTTTGGATGTAGATATCATCACGGATAAAGGTATCTTAAAAACCAAGATTTACAGAAAACCGACAAAGATATTGTCTTACGTCCAGTATTATTCAAATCACTATATTTATGTAAAAAGATCGTTCTTCATATCTATGTACCTGAGATCATATTGGATTTCAGATCCTGAATTTTTAGATGAGGAACTGTAAATGATGCTACACATTGGAGAGAAGCTAAGATACCCCATAGAAATACTTAACCAGAGTCAAAAAAAGCAAGGAAACCTTTCTATAGTGGCCAAAATAATAAACAAGAACATCAAAGCCACCAAAAAAACCCTGGTTCTTCCCGTCCATGAAAATTTTCTCGAATGTGTTCACATTCTCAAGAAACTTAATCTGCAAGTAGTTTTCAAATATGACAACACCATTAAGAAAGCCCTCATTACGAATAGCCCATAAAATAATACCGGTGTTGTTTATAAAGTCCCATGTAAAGACTGTAACAATTCTATATCAGACAATTGGGGAAAGACTTGAAGACCAGGATCTCACAATATATATATATATATATATATATATATATATATATATATATATATATAGAGAGAGAGAGAGAGAGAGAGAGAGAGAGAGAGAGAGAGATTAAATAGATATGTGTTACCGGACTCCGTCTGCTTGATGTTACACCGCGAGTGAGAGTACCTTTAGCGAGGCTGTATCGTCGTCAGTTGACGAAAGAGATTAATGCCAGTTTCGCAAAACTTCTCGCCTCAAAGTCGTCCATCCTGTCCCTGTTAGCGAATGCAGCGCAGGCTTGAGGCAGTCGCATATGCCCTTGGGCGGGGAGTCCTGCGGCAGCGGTCCCAGGACCCCTTCGTGAATGGGGTCCTGAGGCTGTGTAATAACAACATCAGGAAGACAGTTCAGTGTACCCGGCTTAAAGAAAAACGCACCATAATGGCGACGCCTTTATCGGACCTCCACAATATCCGAGAGCAGAGGTATTCCCTACCCTAATACATACTGCAGACCAAACCAGATATTCCAAACCCTCACGGGCGCCGTGTTGACAGGAGCGCATCTGCATGAAGGTGTTCCGCTGGTGATACGGGACAACATAATCCACAGCGGCCATCAGGATGTTGGCAAATGACGACCTTTAACTGTCCTTTCAAGATGTGTTAATACACGAAAGCGCTCAGGATCTCGTGTTTCCCTTTCCATGTGTTTTTTTTAGCATATATATATATATATATATATATATATATATATATAATAATTATATCAGTTTCATGATACTAATACCTAAGACTAGAAATTGTAATGTGCATCAGTGTCGCAATTCCTCATGTCAGCTGGGCATAGGAGTAGAGAGTCATGCCGCGCTGGTTACAGGAATCGTGTCTTCTTGGCTAGAGGATTTAAGAATCACGTCGTGATGGCTACAGGAGTAAAGAATCATGTCATCCCAGCTAGAAGCAAGAGATACGTTACCAGTTTCAATCTATACGATAAACAGATGTTTCTTTTATAAATGTCTCTAGATCTATGTCCAAGTGTGGTTTATTCCAAGTGAGTTTATCTAAGATATAGTTTATAAGGTTTATTTCTCATATATAAGTTTTCTAAATTTACCGAGCTAACATAATCATATTTGGCTTAACTTAGATTGAGTACGTTTTCCGTTTCCTTTACCACTGTGGTTTAACTGCAGATGGTTTGGCAAAGACTGGCTTATCCAGGTGTCGTTTACCCAAGGCTGATTATCTGTTGGTCCTAGATTGGTTTAGCAACATCTGATTCTCCCGAGAACAGTTTAATTAAATTTGAGTTTACCTTATGGAAGTTTATGCAGATAAGTCACAAAAGAACACGTGCTTCAGGGATATGCTGGTGGCCGCAAGAAAAATGAAGACCCGACCGCTATTGTGATGATTCACATCTTCAGGGAGACAGAGATCTCTGTACACATTCCTGAAGATGCGAATTATCACGAAAGCGCTCGGATCATCGTGTTTCATTTTCCATGTTGACTGCCAACATAAGGGAGTTGATCTGAATTTGGTTCATCTCGGAGTGTTTATTCACTACATCCGGTGTACCCAAGTCTGGTTTAATTAGGCTCCTTGATTCCCTTTGGATACAAACAGAGCAGTTCATCCTAGGGTCTAGTGATCACGAGGCTCGTTAAAGGCTAAAGCATTGGTTTATGACATCTGTGTCCATTCTGGGAGAAGAGAGAGAGAGACAGACAGACAGAGATCCACAGACTCATCTGTGGGGTAACGCTTACACGTATGTGTGTGTGTTTTGGTCTATATCTGGAGGGGAGGGGGCCAGGGTGGGTGAGGGGAGGGGGTCAGGGTGGGTGAGGGGAGATGGTCAGAGGTGGAGAGGTGAGGGGGTCAGGGGTGGGGAGGGGAGGGGGTCAGAGAACTAGCAAAGGCGGGGACGACCCGGACGGACGTGGAAGGACTTAATCAAGTGACAGAAGAGATAACACATAGCGTGGGAAGATGCAGGGGGATGTGGGAAGATTCAGAAGAACGTGGGAAGTTGAAGGAATACGTGGGAAAGTGGATGAAGAGGACTGAGAAAAGGTTAAATCGTGTACATTCCGGAGGAGCTGACGGTAGTGGGAAGCTGGGCGTCTCCCGAACTGGTTCAAGAATACTTAAGAGCACATAATGTTCCTCCCTACCAACACCTGACCTTGATACTGTGGCACCAGGTCCAGTACAACAACCTCAGCTCATCAAAGATGACAGACAATATACATGCAGAGACACAAGCATGTATTCGATTCACTGAATAATTAATAAAGTACAAACTTGCTGAAAACGTGAGCGTTTTTCGCAATAACAAGACTGTGGAGGAGACACGCTGATAAACATCTCGGAGGATCGATTTTTTTCTGTTCTCTGTAGGACCTTCAGCCTTAACGTCCTCCTACATAGCCTATAATGGCCTATCATAAACGAGTTATGGACATATATTACATGATATAAAATATACTTTAGAATCAGTATATATACACAGACATATCATATGTATCTCGAGAAGAAAAAATACATAATATTGCTGGCAGGAGCGGGCTATACCACGGCTGTACTTAACAACATAATGCAGTTTTCCTACATGGAAAGACATAGAGAGAGAAAAAGAATGTCGAAGTCTTGAGAGTCAGAATCACCATAAAAACTAAATTCATCGAGGACAATGACAATGGTGTCAGGCCAAATAAAGAATGGGCTAATATTCAGAACTTTCAAATCAAGAGACAGAAAACTAATGAAAGTGTTCACTGCTTGTGTATGAAGCAGAACAGCATACTGCTGTGTTGTATGGTCTCTGATTATACAAACGGAGATAAGCAAGTTGGAAAGAGCACAAATTCAAGTCACAAGTAAAATCAAAGGTCTGGAGAATATGAATTACCACAAGAGAATGAAAGAGTTGGAACTCTATCGTCAAGAAAGAAGAGAGAGGTACATGGTAATATATGAGTGGACAAAAGGCATAAGAAAAACGTTTTAAATCTGAGAGCAACATATTTAGGAAAGTACAGAAGTATCGAGCTGGGAACATTATAAAGACATACTAAACAGAAATTTACAAGTGTCCTGCATGGAAGGCTGAAAGATTACTTGATGCAATACCGAGGGAAATAAGAAACGTGTGGAGGGACCACAGAATCAGTGGAGAAAAGATTAGATGTATGGTTGAGGTAGATCCCTGAGGAACCGTGGATCGACGATAACGGGAAGCACGTCGCGGCACAAGTAAATAGTATCAATCAATAAGCAAGACATGTGGTGAGCGCGACGCTCTCTCCATGCCATCATGGCAAAATCTCAAAACGCCTGCCTCGCCCGCTGCACCTACACCAGCACGCCGGGATCCCTACCACCCTCATCTCATCTTCCCTCAACTCACTTCACCTTATTACCTAATTCTGCACCACCTGCTGCAGCCCACCCTGAGCTACATTACCTCTCCACTTACTCAATAAACCGCTGTGGTCCTGCTCCAGTTTCCATACCTCCCTCCCAGTTCTCACCAGTACAACGAAACTTGAGACAATAAAAGAGCCTGCTAAACACTCCAGAACGTCTCTCCAGCAGATCCCAGGTCGTCCGTCCAGCAGATCCCATGTCATCTATCCCATACACCCTACGTCGTCTCCCCAGCACACCCTACGTCATCTCCCCAGTACCCAATAGGAGAGGCCATGTCTCTGAGAAATGGTGTGGAAGTGCTGAAAGTGATGTAAGGGGTTTGCATCACCAGTTCTCTCTCTCTCTCTCTCTCTCTCTCTCTCTCTCTCTCTCTCTCTCTCTCTCTCTCTCTCTCTCTCTAATCATTATATCAGAGGTGTAGGAGGGGGTACAAGGACCTTGTAAAAAATCGGTGTAGGTGTGGGCAGTAAGTGTACACCAGGCGTACAGAGACGACCGTCTTGGAGTCTGACGTACAGGTATCCCTCTAGTATACCGCTGGAGGCGAAAAGTTTACCTTCAGGAGGCTGTACTCTAACCCTGTAGCCTCCCTGGTGGAGGTCTGGCAGGCTGTTAACTGCTACAGTTTCTCATTCAGTATAAGTTAAGTGGAGAGGCTGGCCTGCTACACTTGCAACATAAAAAAAAAAGTATCATCTTTGCTCCTTCCTGAGGAAGTACAGATTCATCGTGTCCCAGCGCTCCCTCATTTCCCAGGTCATACGTTAAACAGACAAGGGCCTCTGATATTTTTATTATTTCTTCTAATGTTTCCATTAACATGTACATTCCGTACTGGATATAATTCGTGTGCTTTTCCCAATCTTTAATTCCAGCAAAGAATCACCCTTTTCTGCAAATTAAAGACTTAGCCTACTCGGCGTTTTCTATGTGGAATCTTCGACATATCTCTCCTCTTAACACACTAACTGGCAACGGTTCGAGAGCTCTGACCCTCTACCAATGGTCTGCGAGTATTTCACGATTCCTTGTAACACAATCGGTTCCCTCTGGATGTTCTCTACCCGGTCACACAACAGAATACTTCCAGTCGACGTGGAAAGCGAAACAGCTCTAGTAGGATCGTTACTGGTCTTAATTCTCTAGGCTTCAAAACCTCTCCATATCTAATGTGTCATAACCTTCACACGTCCATCTCAGTTCTTTTTCACTTCGATGTCTCAAGCTACTACGGAAAGTTCTATATTGCGGGGCCAAGTCTTGAATGAAATATATATATATATATATGAGGGTAAAAAAAAAAAAATCATATTAACTGAAGTACAGTACGGACACAGGAGGAGGACGTAATTCGAGAGTTCTGGGAGGTAAGAGGAAGGTCTGCTTGTTAAGAAGGCGTCGGGTCGTACGTGTTATGAAAGGCATGAGGAGGTGGAGAGCTCCAGAGCATAATACTGTGCAAGCAATACATCAGGAGTCAAAGGCTGCGTGCGCAGTCATGTGCACGAGTTCATGTACACAGTATATATACATATAAAGGTATGTGTGTGTGTTTGTGTGTGTGTAATTACCTGCTGAGACGGCACGGGCAGCTGAGGCCCTAATTATGGCCATCCCATTAAACGCTATATATATATA
>JAYMFT010420198.1:0-17696 GCA_038088735.1 Panulirus argus | reverse complement strand
ATGTAAATATATATATTATTTAAGGCAATAGCGTAATTAGCATTTATGAGTTTCTTTTTGGCTTTTTCTAATTACCAAACACATCATGTTCACTACGCTTGAGACAGCTGGAAAGGTAAACTCCTACTTGCCATTTTCACTACATTTTCAGAACTTACTTAGCGAGCTTTCGCCCTTCTTCGGGCATCATTAGACTAAAGCATTTACATTTAAAAAAGAAAAAAAAACTTGAAAACACTGAATATGATATAGACACAGAGAGGAAAACTAAAATCCTGGAGACATCTGTGTACTCCATGACTGCGAGAGGAGGCGGAGGGGTTTCAGGTCATCAGACCTTACCAGTGAGGTCAGCTGCCTGAGACCCTACTGTGGTCCTCTGTGATGGCTGGAGGGGGGAAAAATAACCTCATGCTTCTAACTTCACCCTTTTGCTGGGTGGTGAGTTAAAGAGAAAAAATTCTTTGATGAAAACTGCTTCCTGATATTTGTAATCTGCTGTAACTACTGCCATTTTGAAGATCTTCATGTTGTCTACCGACTGCAGTCGTGTAGATACAGTACAGTGATCACTTCCCATGTGGCATTCAGGTGCACCATCCTACAGGTGTACTGTACGTACGTCTGCAAAGTGAGTATTTTACTTTTGATCACATACTAACAACCTCACACATTACTCTTAGAGATCACCCTGTAGACACGTCAGAAGTCGAAGTGTGGATGTTGTCAAAAATGAATATTCTGATGGAATCAGACCTCCACATCCGGGCACTCGGCACATTTTATCCACATCTCAATTCTTTTAAGTGTAAGTTTGTCGTAATACTCCCTGCCCGTGACCCAGGCATACCCTCGCGTCACCACTTGCTTTTTGAGCCTGTGCTGCTCCTCTGTGCTCATGATGTTGTTTGCCTCGCAGTGGCTGCTCGGGTTGAAGAAGGGACGACAGTTGAGAGAAGCGTTGTAAGCCAGTTTGCGGCCTTTGAAGGGCGCCTCCCACCAGTTGCCTGCCTCCCCACCTAAGTAGGCTCCAACAGTCAGCCTCTTATCCTTGACGTGTATCGAAGCGAAGTACGACGCCACATGCACGTCGCCCTCATACACAAGCTTCAGCCTCAGCTTCAGGGGCTTCGGTGGAGTATTTCGTGGTGGCGAGTTGTCAGCCCTCCAAAGCGGATGCCATCCTCTGTCACAAATGACGGGGAAAACTTTCCTCTTGCCACGACTCCAGAGGAAAGTCATCCCACTGCTGTTAACAGGAGTCTCCCAACAGTGGTTGGCACAGTTTTGGCATCTGTCGCCCCAGCAGTTAGGGCGTCCGCACGCGTGACAACCTCCGTGCGAAAAGCAGCTAGAGAAGCACGTGCGTGCAGAGGCGCGGTGCCCATCAGACCTCTCGTAAAAGAAGCTCCCTGTAGGGTCAGAAGATGCCTGTTGCTTCAGAAGGAAAATAAAAGAACTCTTGTGTCACACAAGGTTTTAAACTCTTTCAAATCTCTTTTCGAACTCTATATTCACGTCGGTGAAACCCATGGGAAATAATTACAGTCATATATCCTAATACGTACTTTTAACACGTGGAATAAATAGACGGGCGCCTGAGATTCGAGTCCGGTCCTGCTGCTTGCCGAGCCCATTGTGCAGTGGGAGCGTAAAGGCCTGCCAAGCGGCAGGCCCAGGTTCGAATCTCAGGTGTCCAAAGGTAATATATTTTCCATATACGATCATATTACTCGTAAGGATTGTAGTCTGGACTTTACTGGAAAAAAATTCTCAGTCAGACTCACCCCGAGAGTATAGAAGAATGCTTTTATTATTTTGGCATCGGTTGAGGGAGCTAAGGATGCAGGTGAGCGAGTTTTGCTGAAAGAGGAAGGAGGAGCACTTGTTCGAGGCCAGACACAAGTGGCCACACTCCAGTATTCCTTCTTCCCTCGACACACCTGCCGACGTAATCACCGATTTATCACCCTTAACATTTGAAAAGTGACTCTTGATAATATTTCGTTAGCTCATGATAAACATTCTATGACCCACAATGATTTTTCTGATAACTAGATACACACATGAAATGGCTATCTTTTATGACATGAATTATACATCAAACAGGGCTCCCAGAAGTCTTGTACATTTGCATTATAGTACCATATTATGAGTAGTGAGTTTGTATGTGTGTGTATAAGGTGTGGAGTGGTAGGGGTGTGTGTGGAGTGGTAGGGGTGTGTGTGGAGTGGTAGGGGTGTGTGTGGAGTGGTGTGGAGTGGTAGGGGTGTGTGTGTGTGTGTGTGTGTGGGGTGCGCAATGGACGGCAAGGAGCCACCCGTGATGAAGTCGAAGGAAGGGAGGGTTTGCCAGGTCGGGTCGGAGACTTGCTGGACTACGGAGTCTGACCAGGACCCATTGTGACCTCTGTAGTCCCCTTGCGCCAAGCTCACAGGCACAGGAAAGGGTGGCATAGTACATCAGCAGCTGTTGGTAGCAGCACTGAATAACTGCTCGACTGTCATTTAATATAAACACACAGCTAATCCAAATTAGGCTTGCCTGACGTTTGAAAAATTAGTTGTTGTAGTCGTCGCCAGTAAGTGCCTTGGTCCCTCCAGCTTGCAGGTCTGCGCGCCAGACAGCTGATCCACTGGGATAAGAGAAGGACATATGCTGCATCTGGACCGCTGAATATTTATTCTTTCCATTCGTAATTGCTTTCAGCTGTCTCCTCCGTGAATAGTCTTTAGTTTTCTCGTTTTTACGAAACTTTTCCCTCTGGTGCCCACGTTGGCTTTAAGGTTATTATCTGGTCGTCATGTGATTCATATACCCAAGTGGGGTGAATTGGTATCGAACAGGAGTCTCCACCAAAAATATTGGCCACGAAAAAGCACACACAGACCACCGTAGCATCAGTATAGATCAATTATGAATCTTCCAATCACAGGCAATTACTGTGCTTCCCTCAGACCTGTGACATGATTTGCCTGGGGCCCTTGGCTCGGTTAGCCAGGCCTGAGCCACGCCCTATGGCTAACCTTCCCCGCTGACCACTTAGATGATTGCCTCACTTCTTGCCCAAGCCACCCACAGTCACGAACGATTAATCAGGGACGCCTCCCTGTCTGTCTGTCTGTCTCACCAACGTTACGGGGGTAAAGTGGGGATCCAGTATAGATCGAGTGAAATGATCCTCCGTATGTCCGTAGAGTTTTGTGCCTGATATTAAGAAACTAATTTTTGGTAACTTCTGACAAGCTACTAATAAGAACCAGCCAGGTTCATCATAGCTTTAGACACGAATCATGCGAGAATGAAGAGTGTGTTATACCCTCACTCACGTTGTACTTACATATCCTCTCGTTCATGATCTGAGACAGAAATATGGGACGTCTTGAATTATACAATTGTCATTTCTTTTGGAACTTTGGAACATGTTCTGATTGTTTACCTTATTTATACCTATCGCACATCTTATGTATATTGCAAATTATATCAAAAATACGGCAGTAAAGTTAGAATCCCAAGTATTATAATAAGAATAAACTGCCAGGTTATATGTCCAAGGTTTTTTGTTTTCATATTCAAACTAAGATTGTCTTAATTCTTTCTTTGGATAAACACACGTATATGTAGTTGAATATATTCAGTACCTACGATTATTGAATAAGATCTCTTGATAATAACTTAAATAATAGAGGCAACATACAGTAACATGACACTCTTTAAAAGACAGGTTTTCCACTTCTCCCAGAATTCGTAAATACTTTCCATTGTCTCTTCTTTTTCCCGTTCATTCACCTTTCTATGATAAGACCCGGCCTTGAGGTGGACTCTCACCCGTGACTGGAGCCTCTAACATAATAGAAGAAAAAGTTAGACGAGTTATGTAACCCACAATAACTGCCCTAGTGTTACTAAGCTACTACTCAGCAAAGCACTGTGTTAAGAAGTATAAAGTCATTTAGAAAACTACAAAAACTTGTGCTCATTACTGTAATCTAAGTATTTAAACGTAGTCAATTTGCTGTCACTTATAAATCTAATATACTCATATTTCACTGTCTTGAGACCATGTAATCCTTGTTGATATGATATAGCCACTCTTTCAATGGGAGGATATTACTGGGAGCAGACTAGCCAGGTCTTTGACAAAATCTCTGGAACAGTCATGTTGCTTAGGATGACCCATGTCATCTCACGGATGGCTCCGCTATCCCATGTATTCAAACTGTTTAAGGAAAAATTTATTGATCTTTAGAAATTGCAGTTTTCCATCGAATGATAATTTCATGGACAAACATAGCCAACAGGCACCATATTCGATTTGGTTTCAAAAGAGAAGAGAAAATGCGGGACCTGTTGTGTGTTCTCCTGGTGAAGAATTTAAAACGATACGTGTGTTAGACGTTGTTTTGATCACAAAGAAGCCATATCTTTCTCATTACAAAAATGGCCACCAGGCGACCAGTTTGGATCAAATCGAAAGAACTGTTGTACTCAGGTGCGTTTTGGGGTAACTGTATATCTCTCACTTCTCGGAAATGGCGGTTGACCCACAGAGCGAGAGGCAGGGACGGACGGAAGACCTCCCTCCACTTCCTTCGTCAGTAGTGCACTCTCTCACCTTCCGGGAGCACCTGACATTCTGTTGTTCACGTGGAATTATAGCCTGCAGATTAAGGTTCAAAGGAATGTTGATGAAATACTGGGCTTTTTTTTTTTCCTATAAAATATTACGTAAAATTCTCTGGGATTAAACTTCAAGTTGGATGCTCTAACGAGGTCGTTAGGAGGAGAGAGAGCCACGTCCTCTGTATATTGGGAGCGGATCACGAGTCCTGGGACTATACTCCCTCGGTTTCCATGCGTGGATGAGCGAATATGATACTTCCTGTTGTGTTGTGTGAGGCATGTGTGCCTCCCGGCCAGGCCCTCCCTGAGCCCCACCTGGCCTCTCGGTAGAGCGAGCGGTTTGGTACCTTCCTTTTCATAGCCTCTCCGGGGATTCGAACCATCCCGCAACCACGGGTCCTGGGCGCTCCCAGTGTTCCCACACCTCAAAAGGTTCCGACGTGGGAGGGAAGGAGGGGTGGGGGAACCTCCACTCCTCACACCCTCCCTCTCTCCCTCACTCACTCCCTCCCTTCCTCCACCCTAGGTCCCCTTTGTTACCGTTACTCTCCCCACTCTCCGTTTTCCCCCAACTGGCCCCGGGGATAAACCCATTTTGTTTCATAAATGTCAGAAATGGTTTCCGCTCGGGCGTCGTCCATAGCTACGGGTGACCGCATGCGGTCGCGCACATGTGAGGTGGGTGGATATGAGGCTGTGGTTAATTTGCACCCACACCTGTGTCTTGCGTCTACCTGAACCAACCGTTTTGGGCCACGTTCTTCCCTTTTCCTGAATAAATTTCTGCCCGTCTAGAAATCGTAGTCCTTTTGTGAACAAGTATTATTTTACTGTTTCCTGAAGGTATGTTATGAGCCCGGTGCTCCCGACCTCGAGTGGAGCATCAGGCTTGCCTGAGGTTTAAGCAAGGGTAACTACCACCTTTATGATTAACGTCAGTTTTCATTATATACAGATTCTTTTATAACAGTTGGTGGTACCGGAAAAAAAAAATAGCTCTCTTGCCTCAGCATCTGCATTTGACTATGTCTCCCAGAGGGAAAGAATATGGTAATCTTTTTTGTCATGATGGACAATGCCAGTGTTTTGTGATGGGAAATTATGGTCAATTTTATATAGGGGGGGGGGAATCCTGTCTTTTGAGTTGAGGTTACAAAGCCATTCTAATATCAATTTCACTCCAGTATGCAGGTAGTGAAGTCCGACTAGATCAGTAATGTCAGCGATGGGTAATGACAGCATGAATTGAGTTGATTATTCGTCCATATTGACTGGTGTTGTTTTATTGATATCTTTTAAACATTTATCGCAAATATAGACTCGGGACACCAGCTGCTCGCCATGGGGTACCACAGATGTCCAGTGTATTTTTTTTTTTTTCACGTATGTAAAAGTAACCTCACGTTCACTACATTCAAAAAGGCATAGAACTGGCTATGTAAAGATAAAGACTGTGCCATGCGTAGATGGGATGAATCTCTTAGCAAAAAGCAGTTTACCGTTACAAAAATAGCAAATATATTTTCCGTATCGATTTATGTGTAACTTGAGTTTTACGAATTCTTGGCTTAATGACCCCGTCAGGAGTCGACAGCAGTGCTAAATGGCTCACTCAGCAGTTGATAGCAATGATGCACTAGGTTAAGACCAAACCTCCCCATGTTGTACTAGGTACTGACGAGCACCCACGATGCCGCCAGGTGGCTCTCACTCCATCTTTCCCGGGACCACTTCACACGACTTTAATTTAGGAGAGACGCCAGTGGAAATAATGTAAGGAGAGTGTACTGTGAGGTGGAGGGCATGTTGGCTACGTCTGCCATGAGTTTTGGGAGTGGTAGCGGCCCGTATCGCTTGACGAGCCCTAATAACTCCCACCATCGTCTCCCCGCGATAGGGAGCCGATGGTGTGGGGTGAGGAGGAGGAGGAGGAGGAGGGCCCTTGGGAGCGGCAGTAAGGCACAGCAGGTCTGGCCATCTCCCATTCAGTGGTCGGGGTAATCCCTATTACCAAGTCTTGATCTTTGCATGAGGCCATTTATCTTGAAGCGCACGTGTAACACCTGTTCCCTCCGCCCGACCTCGGACTGCCGTGTGTGACTGAGGGTCGCGCGCGGCTTAGGAAGGTTAACTGCTGACCATTAGCATAGCGGAGGAGTGGGTGCGTTACCCATGCATGGGGCGGGAGTGAGCTGCGGCTCGGGGCGGGGCGGCCCACCAGCCCCTCATGTTATATTGAGACGTAGCAAGAGGAGAAGTCTCCGCCTCGCAGATGTTCCTCCCAGCATAGCTGATAGGGCCACGGCCGGGCCTCCCGCCCCGCCGTCCATGCCGTTTTTACGTAAGCCCTTGTCTCGGCGGCCGCTCCTGGTCATGAGGGCAGGCTTGTGTGGCTTAGGGGGCGGTGTGAGAGGTGATGCGAGGCGCGAGGCAGTGTGAGGGGGAGCGAGGTGTGGGACACGCGGTAGTGTTGCACCTGAGGTGGTTGACGGCTGAGGCAGATGATGGGTAGGAGAGGGTTAGCGTCAGGAGGAGATTGAGAGTGTGAGAACTGACGTGATGGAAGACGTGGGTTGGTTTAAGGCTGAGGTGATGGGTGAGGGGTCAAGGATGTGAGGAGTGAGTGGATGCGCGTGTGTGTGTGTGTGTGGCGAGAGGAGGGAGCCACGGTAGGAGGTGATGCATGGCTGGTTGGAGCAGTGGTCAGTGAAGGCAGTATAGATGGCCGGATGCAGCAAAACCTCACCACTGAAGGTGATGTTAGCGAAGCCTTACAGAAACAGCGGCCCACGCAGACTTAGACGACTCCTTCAGGACTTGTCCATATGCCAGACACAGTACAAGGTGAAGGGTTCTGGGAGGTTTTATGTTCTGAATAATGCTTCTTTAGTGTTGTCCACTTCAGTTTTGGTCTGCCATTAAGCTATGCACTAAGAGGGTCTCAGCACATCGTTAAAAGCAGTACTTTAATCGCAAGAGCATTAATGATGGTACCCTCATACACGTTACGACGTTCTCAGAGTTTGTATAGATGGCAACAGACTTCTCCAAAGTACATTACGAAGCTACCGGTCGTTCCAGGAAAGTCTGCTTCACTTGAGTTCATCCGGGGTCAGGCTGTCCTTGTACCCATTACTTCCCAACCCTTCTCATCTCGTAAACAACGTCGGCATTCACACACACACACACACATACACACCTCCATCCTTCGCTGGCACCATCTAAACCCCATTTCTCCAACACACATCAACCGCTGGTGACACACACACCCACCCTCGCCCCACAATACTCCAACCCCGTCAGTATACTCTGAGGTCGTCACGTCAAGAATTACCCCAGAGAAGGTTCAAATCCTTCACTGACAAGATATATATGAAGACATTATACCCACTCTGTCAGGCCACCGCGGCACGCACGCGTAGGAATTCACAGCAGGAGCAGGCGACCCAGGCGAGGAAGTGAGGAAGACGAGATGAGGGTTCATAAGAGCTTCCTGGGTGCAGGTCCTGCGGCCCCCTGCGCCTCTTTAGGTGCGGTCGGTGGAGTCTAGGTACTTTCCCAACACCAGGCGCACCTTGTTGTCCTGCTGACAGTTGGGTAACAATTGATTTGAGTCACCTGGACAGCCCTTGGTAGAGCGACGGAGTACTCGTCCGTCTTCCATTTCTCCGCCCTAAGTCTGTGGATACACCTAATCCCTGTTATTAAACCTTTACTTGCGTTGTCACTGAAACGCCCTGTCAAATGTGTACTTAAAACAGGTGAAGCCTTTTGAATGATCAGGACTTCCAAAGCCAGATAGCTCAAGGTCACAAAGCCAAAGTAAGTCCTACTGTGGTTCAGCTTATCTGATCATATGGGAAGTTGTGATGTCTGTTTCCTTTTCATCTCCGGTAAACTTTAGAACTCTGTACCATTCTATGTCCTTATCAAGAGCTAACAATGTCTGTTTTCTTTATAGGCAAGTTTCCCACTTCTTCCCTGTACTTCCCTGTCTCTTTGGCCCATTTTTTAATGTTTCACTAAAGGCTTGGTTTGGCCGAGAACTTTTCCTCGTGATTGAAGCCATTCGCTGATTTCAACAGAAGGTTATGGTACAGATGTGTGTGTCTCACCCACGTCATTAAACCCTGTTAGCACCACACTCCCTGTCTCACCACGTATCATAATCTGACGTGTTCCCTCTGAAGAATTTCAATGCATTTCTATTGATTTTTCACCGTCTGTTGAAGAACAGATGATGCATAAGAAATGTTCACCATAAATGAGATATTTACGTCATATAAAGAAGTACATGTAGTACCCATAGAATATGCCAAACTTATCCAAGAACGGAAGAATGACTAAGAATTTCATAAGTACAGCTGTGTCACAATCGTGAAGTCGAAGAAATCTGTAAATTCGTTACTCAAGTAGACATAATCGGCAACTATAATAAACCGTGAGAAGTATATTATAAAAAATTCTTCCACCATCACTATTATACATGATTACATATTTATATTTATATATTCGTCCTGAATACACTTCTTAACATTCAGGACGTAAATGTACGTAGAGACGTTGGTATAACTTTGCAAATCAGTTCTTCATCATGAAAGAGTAAGAAACAATTTATATGTGCGGAAGGCCAAGTTACGTCTTGACACACTGGACATGAGTGAGTGGATGTGCACGAGTGAATCCAGAGGCTCTTCTGTGTGTACCTGACCCATCCCAGGAGACTGGGAATGGAGTGAGTGACGACACATAGTTTACAAATGTCCCGCACAAAATTATCATTTGGTCCTTTTCAGACGGTCGACCATTTATTGTTATTTTCCAAGCTTTGAGGTCATGAGAGGGGGTTCGGCTATTGGCTAGTACTCTCTGGGGCCTGGTTAACCTCTGACCCAGGTCAGTGGGGGTCATTATCTCTGGTAATGACCTTTGGAGATGGAAGAGGGAGAGATTTAGGAGGTTGTATGGGTTACACTGCCTGTCATCATAGAGACAAGGCGCCTGATCCTAACCTCTTTAAAGAAAATGGTACAACGACCCCTCAGCACGACGGTGCGACCCTTGGGTACTAGGGCCTGGCTTTTCGACCTAATCCGTCAGTGCCAGGTCGAAATAACCAGGCTCTCATCATACCCAAGAAGTTGACCTGCTACACGATCGTCAGGTGGCCAGGTTGCCTTCCTTATTCCGTCCAGCAAGGTTATGACATCCCCAGGGACTGTGCATCTCATAAAGAACAGTGTTATGATAAAGCCATGTTGGGTTTAGTGAAACATTAGGGTGGATGACATGAGCTTAGAATTGGTTGGGATGAGTATTATGAGGCTCGTTAGGACATGCAACCTCATTATCATAAATCCATTGGCAACTGACGTGGATATGTTGATAATATTCCAATAAACACCTCGATTTCATTTCTTCCATGACCTAACTTTAGATTGAGGCTGATGTGAGTGGCTTATATGCAGAGAATACTGATCGCGTCTTATACACAAGACTGGTCGCCTAGTCTTATTTCTTGAGCAAATGTCAGAAATCTTCCTTTTTTTTCGGTGACGCAAAATGAATATGAACTGCAACTCGTCTCCTGATCGCTGTCGATTCGATAAAAATTTGGTCAAGATTTTAACAGTGGTAGGTTCGGTGTGTGGAGCGCCTGGGTTGGCATGAGAGTATCGTACCGTTACCACTAGTTCATGAGAGTTAACACTGGTCCAGGGGAGAGTAACGGACCGTTACTGCTGATGTATGAGGGTAACGGACCGTTTGCAGTGGTCCACTTTCATTTGTATCCAACGAACCAATTCAGCACAACAATACGACCAGCCAATCATACCCTAGAGTCGTCCCGTCGTACTTGCCAGGGTCGTATTTAAGTTTCACCCACGTTCCTGAAGTGTGTCACATTTGTACGTAATCACTTCTCTCGTATCGCATCTCATATACAGAGCTTCCTGTGTGATGCCTCCCAAGAATATAAACTCACTGTTGCCTCTGTCTCTGAGAGGCAGGACACGCGCGCAAACTTCCTCCTCTAGTTTCACTTACACGAGAACTGACATTAAGACAGTTTTTTATAAGTCTAGCGAGTAATGTCATTGCTGGACAGCTGTTAGAACCATCACCGTTGCCTCAGTGGCTCCCAGGCTAGACAGAACGTATTTTCGAGTGTCAATTTTTCCATTGTCTCCGATGAGCACGTAAGTCAAAATGTAAAGATTTTACGTCAGTTTTAATCGACGAGGGAAATAAAGTTGTGGTATTTGTGAGGATTTCCTCTTCCCGCTTTCTTTCTCGAGGATGCCTAAAAAGAAAGAAAATTGGTTTGCGTCGTCAGGCCTTAGAGTACTGAGGGACTCGCGTACGGGCATGCCATTGCACCGATCTTCTTGTTGCTTGTTAATGGCTGTTGCCTGCCCTCTCTCTCTCTCTCTCTCTCTCTCTCTCTCTCTCTCTCTCTCGGGGGGCGAGGGGGGGATTGGGTAGGGGAAAGTATGTGCACGTACAGGAAACAGCTGTGGAGAAAAATACCTGATGACCCGAGGGTGCACCGCGAGGGAAATTAGAAGTGCTGGCGGCAGGATCTGGCGACTCTCAAGATTGGTTCCGTCAGCCGCCGGTAGAGGTCGGCCAGGTTCGTTGCCAATTCCCGGATGATGGCGGGTAAAGTCGTCTTCAGATTTAACCTGTGCTTCCCCGGATTGCATCACGACGTTCTCATAAACTAAGAGTCTTTATTAAACTGTATATCATGAGTGTTTTCTTGTAGGGATTTCTCTTCTCATAGAAGGGCGAGTGGAAGCTTAAACATGACAGAGGTGACGTATTGATTTCGGAGTTATTCCTCGCCTTAGCTTTGTCTCAAGTGCTGGAAAAGTCCATAACTGAAGATGGGTCATTACAGTCTAGCCTCGTGAATGATAGAAAGATATGATCATACGAGAATCGTCCTCAGCTTTACAACGAAATGGAGAAGTGGCTCCTGTTCGTAAATGTTGCGATAGGATTTTATTTTTCTGTTACACAGGGAAAATACTGGACGTATATATATATACATATATATATATATATATATATATATATATATATATATATTCACCACACTGGAAAAAGAAAATAAGGACAGAGTATGAAGAATATTTCCTTATCCATGTAACTGAATGCCATTCTAATATTTGACAGCGGACAGTTTTTCTCTTGCACAGTCCTCTTGAAGTGGGGTTCTAACAGGCACGATGTCGACTCTCATGCTCTTCGCATACACTAATTCTTGCAGCTAACTTCCTGCTAGGGTCATGCGTAAACATGTTCAGGTACAAGTCTAGTCCTTATATCAGGTCATTTACGTTGATCAAGAAGAGCACTGGTCACAGGGCCGAGCCCTGCGGCACACAGCTGATGACTCCAATCCATTTTGAGAAGATTCCTCTCACTCTCTGACCAACATCTTTTCTTCCTATCCATCCAAGGAGTCTCCTTGTTCCTAGGTGGTAAGTTAACTTTTTCACCAACCTCCCTTTACTGCTTTCGGGCGGTAAAGGGACACCAAATCCACCCATTCATATCTGTTATCCTAATCACAGCTCACTCTGTTATAAAAGTATAAGAGACTTGTTTACAAATGAACTTCATTTCCAGACTCCATGTTGTCTCTCACTTACGTAATTTCTCTTTTGCAATTAGTCATCCATTTGCTTGCTCATTATCGTTTCCATGTTCTACAAACCACGTTCGTCAGAAATACTAGTGTGTAGTTCAGCACAGTTTCCCGATATCTTTTCTAAAAGATGGGAAAGATTTCTGCCCTCTTCATTTCCCTTGGCGCTACTCCCTTTAACGACATATCGAGAAATATCTTAAGCGGTCTGTCCAGCGTGCCTGCACACACCTTCAGCGAATATGTAAAAACTTCTTCAGGACTGTAATTCTTATATGGGTCGAGGCCCTTAACTTCCCTTACGTCTTTTTCAGCTATTTCAACGTTTTCTAGGACCGCTTCCCCAGCCATCCCGCTGATGTTGTGGCCATAGTGTTCTCTACTGTTAAAACGCTCATGAACTTGTCACTTAGCTCCTCACAAACTTTACAGCGTTTTCCACAACTCTTCCCTTCGAATCCCTGAGCCAGTTTGGCTGTGCTTTAACTGACAGTCCTGACGAACCTATGGAAAAGTTTTGTATTCACCTGCCTTGTCAACATTATTAGTTCCAACGTTTCCAGCACTTCTTCTCTGACTTGCTGTATTCTTTATTTGCTCTTTTATATCTGTAAAATGCCGCCTGTGTCTCCTCCACAGTATATCCTTAAGGTCTTATACTTAAGACTTCTTACACTACACTATATCTGTCTCTTCTAACCTTACCTCTATTTGCAGCTAAAGTTACCCATGCCCTAACATCTTTCTTATAGATTTCATAGATCCCACGTATACGTACATCATTGCTCTGGAACTCCATATCCCAATTCATGTTCTAAAAAAGACTATATAGTTTCCACGATTAAATCTCCTAAATCTCCTGAGTCTGGTTTCCTCTGCCATCTTCTTGTGTCCTCAATTAACAACATAATCACATGATCACTTTTTCCTATTTGAGCGTCATATTATGTTCTTAATTTCTGTACCATCGTCTCTAAAGCTACATAAAGACAAGAATCCGAGCATGGCAAATGTGTTCACATAAGGCCCGTCCCGTTGCCTCTTCTCTGGATGCGAGCTGCGAGATATCAGTCAGCGCGTGATGATCGTCTGTCATGCTTCGTCATAGAGCTAATTTCTGTACGAAGCAGATGTGCAGGGTGTACGAGGGCATTACAGCTCATTAAATACTCCTGTTTTTCCTTCTATTTCTTCTAATATTCTGAACAATCTTCATCCCCAGATCCGGGCGAGCGAGATACACCCAGGCTTCTGGGGAATTTCCACGTGGAACGTGATGGTGTCGGCCGATCGCCGGAAGGGTTCACCATCAACTCGTGCTGAGACATCTGGCTCACGGTGCAGCTTTGCAACACTCCGGTGAGCACTTCGACCAGCACACGAGTGTGAGTGCGGATGTACTACCTGCTTGGAAAGTGGAAATTTCAGTCCGAAAATATCATTGAGTTTCCCTTCAGCGACCATTTTTTTTTTCTTAGCGAAACCAAAAGTTCTGATTACCAGGGGGATGTTCGCATCAAGATGCCATAAGAAGAGATCAGTTTTTCCAGCTGAAGCAATCCACCTCAGGTTCTGTGTAATTTCTGTTGTCAGTTCATGGTCCATCACGTCCTGTGGTGCGTATCCACATCATGATGGTAGTCTATGTGGCTGCTCACACACTCACCCAGTTACAGTGGGGGCGGGCTGTCCTTCGCCATGCTGACAAGTGACCACTGGCCCACGACGATGGTTCACCTGCAACACAACACAGGCGAGCCGAGGACAGGCAAGCCCCGAGATGACATAGACGACTTTTATTTTGTGTGTCCTGCGTTAAACTGTACCAAATCAGATAATACTAAACCACTTAACGAAAAAAGAACATTAAGAAAGAAGTGTACCATTGCACTATACCAGTTATTTTGAATCTTAATTTTACATCTTCTTTATACGGTGCAGCCTTCACTGTGTAGCAACGACAAATCCATATATACAGCAAGTGTGTGTATGGTCTCAGAATCATCAACACCTGAAGAATATGCTCAAGATTTTTCACTTGGTTGTTATAACCTGAATGACTCTGTCAGTCGATTGACCTAAAGCCCATGTAAACAACCAATCAACCAACTGCGGGATACCAGCATATCAGATACAGAAATGATAGATTACAGCGCTGTATAGTGGCAAGGGAGGGCTAATGATGATAATGAAAAAAAAAACAGTTTACATACCACAATTTTCTCTCTTCACCAAGTTCATCATAGACGTGGTGACGTTGACTCCGATTGTAAAGCCGGATACTTTAGGATCATGTCACATCTCGTTCCACACAGAGGTCAAAATCACACACCACGCACGTATTTACACACCATTATAGACAGATGCACACGAACGTTCAGGTGATGTTATACATATGCATAGATGTGGAAACAGACGAATACAGGTAGAATATAAACACACACCATAATAAATGCACACATATTCAAGTAGAGAAGAATACACAAGAGAAGATACAAACACACATAAACAGACATGGACAGCAATACACATACGTAGACAGAGAACACACACACACACACACACACACACTCACGCAATACGACACTAACATATTCTCTGGTTCTCTGACCACTAAAGTTCTCGAGGGTCATGGGGGCGATTGCCTGCTATAAGCATCAAGACTGACCTCCGCTGACCGACGTCCGTCACCACAATCATCTTGTACCAACCAGTGCTGCACAGACACAAGAACTGTCGTACACCTACTACTGTGGATGTCATAAACAGTCCATGAATAAGTGCACAGCTACGTAAGCAAACAGCTTAGTTTTTCCATGGTTATGCGTATGTCAACTACTGTATTACTGTAACGCAACCAACTTTAAAATATTCATTACTTAATGTTCCCCACTGAATACATAATGTATGTTGAAAGAGTATCATTGCAGTTCAACAAGCATGTAGTTTTACACCACTTAAAGTTCATCATGAGATACATGATGTATGTCAACACAATACTAATGCAATTCGACCAATATGTAACTTTGTATCACTTAATGTTCAACCATTCACCACTAAATGTACGGTGTATAAACCATAGAATTTGCTTTTTAAAATTTCCTGTGCTCTGTAGACAAACTATGTGCTTACCCAAACCGTAGAAGTATCCAATTCAGCCCTACCTTGATCTTCAGCTCTTTTGGGATTATTTAACAAGTTACTGATATGATCCCCGAGTTATGTAATGCCTCATCTGTATATTTTCAGCTGAATGGCTGCCTGAATTCAGTAAACAGTTCTTACTTCTTTATTCATATTCACCTTTCTATTTCTAAACCAGAATGATGATGTAGACAGTAAACAGTTCTTCAAGAGATGTAGGGATAGGACAACCAGAAGACGTAACATGAAATCATATTAAGTAAGAACGATGTTAAAAAGTTTTAATGAAACATTTTTATAGTATAAAAGTGGTGGCTGAATGGAATTGAATGACTGAGGACATGGATTATGCAGACAACGTATACAGATATAAAACGTTATATGACTGTCGAACATATTCGCTCAAGAGATGGGTCCCCAAGAGAGTAAAACTTCCTCCCCATAAGGTACAGACAAGTAATTACAAATAGGCAATAACATACACACAGACAGACACACACCAAACAAAAGTTGACCTACAAATATACACAAGAACCATCCATCCAACCACACAGCCAACTAAGCCTCGTGGTATGACAGGACAGATATACCAACCACTTCCGTGTGTTATGAACGCAGTTGAGTTTCCGGTCCGAGAAAGGATACACAGTCTTACATTCATTCGCAATGAACTTTCATCATCATAAATCTACTATTTAATGGACAGTTCCTATTCAAGTCCACACAAACACACACACACCTAATCACACAGATTTTGGAGAAAGTCAGGGATACAGTGATTAACAGTTCTAGAAGAAAAGTGGATGGCACCACAATTAGAAATCTTAGTAAAGCAGGAGGTCGACAGACGTAAATCACTGATAGTTTTTGACTTAGAAGAATAACTTACATCAAATAAGAAACAAAGGGAAAATAAACTAGAAATGCTTTTCAAAAGATTACTAGAGCGTATGCAATTGCCAGGTGCAATCTCGGTGATAAAAGAAAGAAAAAGAATAGATGGTTATAACCAGTTATGACTCCGGTGTTATAGCGCTCACGACATTTACTAGATGCATGCAACTAGTGAATGTCCTCAACTCTAAAAAAAAAACTGGAGTCATCAGCGCAATGCTACACCAAGCATACAACACTGCATCTAACAGGCATATTTTTCATACAGCAACACAGCTGCTCAAACAGACTAACGGCAACTTGAACTCCGACTTCGACAGACAACCAAAATACTTCATGTAAACCAAACTCACAGAGGCGGAAGCTCCAACCAATACAAAAGCAAACAAAATATATCACTGCAACCACGTGCCAACATCCTGCAAGACATACGTATACTATGAGACATCTTCTCCAGATATATCAATCACACAACACGAGACAACGAAGGGAAGATAGATTTCTACCAGTGAATCAAATAAACAACCTCATCAGGAACAACCAAATATATATATATATATATATATATATATATATGAAGAATACACGACACGAATGCAACATAGTTTATGAATTCCAATATCAACAAGGAGAATATGAGCTCCATAACAACATATCCTACGACGGAAACACAACCGTTACACAGTCCAGAAAACTTGTCCTACACCTGCAACAAGTTCCCATTAAACTTCATGTCACCAAGAAGAATAATGCTGTCCACACACGAGAGACGACTGTTAAATCTACAAGGATACTACGCTGTGAACAAGACACATGACACCTACACATCGCCGAAGCACTAATTATCAAGGAACGACAACCAAAATATGAGCCAAGACAGGATACTACAACTACGTGCTCTAGCACCACGCAACAGCCAATAAGCACACAGCGCTACATGCTCGTCTGCGTCATTCCGCCACCCGCAATCATTCCTATCTATCCACTAACCTCTCAACAAGCCCCTGAATATGGTTTGATGGATTCAAATCGGAAAGTCGATACAAACCTTGGAGGTATCTTTTTCAACCTCCCTTACCATGTAGAAATAGATATCAGACAACTTGAAAGATTCAGAAAGAATCTGATTTAAAACCAGTTATCTGCTCATCTTATTATAAATGTATTATCCCTTGGGATAGGGGAGAAAGAATACTTCCCACGTATTCCCTGCTTGTCGTAAAAGTGAGGATTTTTTCTTCCACGGCTCAGTCCTCTGTTCTTAATGTTACCTCGCTAACGCGGGAAATGGCGAAAAAAAAAAATTATATATATATATATATATATATATATATATTTTTTTTTTTTTTTTTAAGTTGGCTGATATATGTAAATTCCA
>JAYMFT010420187.1:0-17696 GCA_038088735.1 Panulirus argus | reverse complement strand
GGCAGATTAGGAAGGGTAGTGAGTGGTGGGATGAAGAAGTAAAGTTGTTAGTGAAAGAGAAAAGAGAGGCATCTGGACGATACTTACAAGGAAGAAGTGCAAATGACTGGGAGATGTATAAGAGAAAGTGGCAGGAAGTCAAGAGGAAGGTGCAAAGGCTGAAAAAGAGGGCAAATGAGAGTTGGGGTGAGAGAGTATCGTTAAACTTTAAGGAGAATAGAAGGATGCTTTGGAAGGAGGTAAATAATGTGCGAAAGACAAGAGAAAAATGGGAACATCGATGAAAGGGGCAAGGGGGTAAGTGATAACAAGTAGTTGTGAAGTGTGGAGTAGATGGAGTGAGTAATGCGAAGGATTGTTGAATGTGTATGATGATAGAGTGGCAGATGTAGGGTGTACTAGTTGGGGTGGTGTACGAAGTGAGAGAGTCAGGGAGAGTGGTTTGGTGGAGAGAAAGGAAGTGGTGAAAGCCATGCAGAAGATGAAATCCGGCAAGGCGGCGGGATTGGGTAGTATTGCTGTTGAATTTATTAAGAAAGGGGTTGATTCTGTTGTTCATTGGTTGGTAAGAATATTCAGTGTATGTATGCGTCATGGTGAGTGCCTGAGGATTGGCAAAATGCAAGTATAGTGCCATAGCACAAAGGCAAAGGGGATAAAGGTGAGTGTTCAAACTACAAACGTATAAGTTTGTTGAACATACTTAGAAAACTGTATGGGAGAGTATTGATTGAAAGGGTAAAGGCATGTACAGAGCATCAGATTGGGGAGGAGCATTATGGTTTTAGAAGTGGTAGAGGATGCGTAGATCAGGTGTTTGCTTTGAAGAATGTATGTGAGAAATACTTGGAAAAACATATGGATTTTTATGTGGCATTTATGGATCTAGAGAATTCATATGATACGGTTGATAGAGATGCTTTGTGGAAGGTCTTGAGAATATATGGTGGGCGAGGTTACTTACTAGAAGCAGTTAGAAGTTTTAATCAAGGGTGTAAGGCATGTGCACGAGAAGGAAAAGAGGAGAGTGATTGGTTTCTAGTGATGTTCGGTCTGCGGCGGGGTGTGTGATGTCCCACGGTTGTTTAATTCGTTTATGGATGGGGTGGTTAGGAATGTAAATGCAAGAGTTTGTAGAGAGGGGCGAGTATGCAGTCTGCTGGGGATGAAAAGGCCTGGGATGTGAGTCAATTGTTGTTCGCCGATGATACAGCACTAGTGGCTGATTCGAGTGAGAAACTGCAGAAGTTGGTGACTGAGTTCGGAAAAGTGTGAAAGGAGATAGCTCAGAGTAAATGTGAATAAGGGCAAGGCTATTAGGTTCAGCAGGGTTGAGGGAGAAGTTAGTTCGGATTTGAGTTTGAATTGAGAAAAATTGGAAGAAATAAAGTGTTTTACATATCTGGGAGTGAACTTGGCAGCGAATGGAACCATGGAAGTGGAAGTGAGTCATAGGGTGAGGGAGGAGTCGAAGGTTCTGGGAACGATGAAGAATGAGTGGAAAGAGAGAACGCTGTCTCGGAAAACAAAATGGTTATGTTTGAGGGAATAGTAACCCCAACAACATTATATGGCTTGTAGGCATGGGCTATAGATACAGTGGTACGAAGGAGGGTGGATGTGTTGGAAATGAAATGTTCAAAGACAATATTTGGTGGGAGATAGTTTGATCGAGTAAGTAATGTAAGGGTAAGATTTAAGACTGGTACTAAAAAGAGTGTGGTTGAGGAAGCAGATGTGTTGAAATAGTTTGGACATATGGAACGAATGAGTGAGGAAAGGCTGACAAAGAGGATATATGTGTCAAAGGTAGAGGTAACAAGGAGAAGCGGGAGACCAAGCTGGAGGTGGAATGATGGAGTGAAAGCTATCATGATCGGTCGGGGCCTGACCACGCAGGAGGGTGAAAGACGTGCACTGAATAGAACGAACTGAAACGATGTGGTATACTGGGGACTACGTGCTGTCAGTAGCATGTGAAACGTCTAGGGTAAACCATGGAAAGGTCTGTGGGTTCTAGGGAACTGTGGTATCGGTGCATTACACATGACAGCCAGAGGTTGAGTGTGAGCGAACGTGGCCTTTTTTCGTCTGCTTCCGGACGCTACCTCACTGACGCAGGGGGTGGCGAGGCTATTTCCTGAGGGGGCGGGGTGGCGTCAAGAACAGATGGAGGCCAACATATATGGATATACACATGTGTATATGTGTATATGCATGTGCATGTATATGTAGGTATATATGTATATGTTGGTATGCATATGTATGTATTGTGCATATATGTGCATGGTAACTATGTGTACTCTCTCTATTCTGTCTTTTTGGTATGTATATGTATGTATTGTGCATATATGTGCATGGTAACTATGTGTACTCTCTCTATTCTCTCTTTTTTCAGATAAGACCAAAACTGAACACAATATTCAAGTTGAGGATGGACCAAAGAATTGTAAAAAGAAAGAATGATTTCCCCAGAATTAAATTTGAAAGCCCTAGCCATGAATCTAAGAATGTGACATTTAATAATAATTTGGGTATTTCTTGGGAGTTTAGTTTCAGATAGGTGGGTGTATGTCTGGTGGCATGACATTTTTAATTGTGTTGGGAGAGCAGCTGTTTAGTGCTTTCTGAGTCATTTTGGTATGTATCAGTGTTGTGTTTGCTGGGGATGGGAGGAGAGGATCTGTAACCAAAGATTGCTGACGCATGAAGCAGGGGTATAAGCTTTTTATTTCTACTTGGGTGGTGGTGGTTTTATAGAATGGTTTGGATGTGAGAGTTTACTGCTACTGCATAGAAGTAGCAGTGACACATGAAGGACAGTGTTTATATTTCCTTACTTTGAGCCAGGCAGGTTTCTTGGTGTCTTGAAGCAGTCGTGGCCAAAATTCAACATGAACTTTGATGAGACTAAATTCAACACTGCGGTCAAGCACTCTGTATCTACTGTTCTGAAAAATAGGGAAATGATTTAATAACAGTAAAGGTACCTTACAATACAAAATTATATCAATTGCACATATTCTTTATAAATAAATATTTCTGAAAGAAGAAAAATAAATGCACACCTACCTCTGTATCTATTTCTTTTAAAAGTTTAAGATTGAATCCATATTTTTTTTCCCCTTGAGCACCATGGCCAATGGCACAGAAGATCAGGTTCTGTTCTTGCAGATCAACATAGGGTGACTGAAATCAGTGAAATAACTATTTAGTCAAAAGAAACAGGGGCAGTCATAAAAAAATTGGTAAACAATAAGTTATATGCAAAGGGAACCATTATAATCAAGAAATGAAATCAGATTAGTATGGATAAGGAGGAATGTAAACACTCTATATTTTAAAAGTGTTAATTGGAAATATAAAGGCAAATTTAAAATACTATGGCCCTGCTCAGGGATTTGGAAAACAAAGTTCACTTGGAACCAGGAAGGAAAGTGTCCAACCTTAAAAAAAATGGTGTACTTGATTATAGTGTACCAAATGGCATCTACTGCTGCTATTCTTGGTGTATTCTAATTAAAGGATGGCAGTCAACCACCAACCAGGGAGGCACTAATGCCCGGGTTTTGAAAGGGACATTGATGATGGCATTGTAAACCAGCACTGCAACTTTTGCCATATACCCTCTATTATGCTAAGATCATATTTTTTTTCTTGCATCATCTACATGTGGGCTGTTGGTATTCAGCCTCAATATCTATCCATCTATATCTCTGATGCCTGTTATGATTGGAACCCTCTCAAGGCCACGAAAATAGTCTCCATAACTAGCGAACTCCACTGCCCCTTCTTAGCCTTTAGTGCTTCACCCTAATAGGCCACTGGCAGGGGGCAACTCTAGGGCAGTGTTTGCAGAGGTTCCTACCTAATGTTCCTACTGGCTATTTCTATCTAATGCTCCTACCTACTACTTCTACCTAATGCTCAAGTCTAAATGTTCCTACCTACTACTTCTATCTATTGCTCCTACCATTTTGTCAAAAGGCAGGGCTAGCGCATATTGCTCAATACAAGAAAATCTAGAGTTACAAAGAATGAGCTGTGTGAGATAAGTGATGTCAAGTGTTATATAAGACAAGTAGAGATTGTAAGTTTGAGATCAGAATGCCAGAATTCCACATGTGGGCAAGGCAAAAAGAAAAGACAGCTACCTGGGTCAGAGGAGTGTAACTTGACATCGACTGAAGTACTGGCTCACAACACAGCCGTCACTAACACTCCCAATACCTAGGTGGGTAGTGCTGGTAACATACCTCCTAAAATTAAATGGTTGCACAACAATTTGACCATGCCACAGCATTGAGCTGGAATGGCATTATAAACTGAGAATGACTAGGCAATAACCAGGGCCTCCACTCCAAACATGTATCTGAGACCCACCCCTCTTCCATAGCTACAGCTCCTAGACCTGGATCTTTCTTTCTTCATTTCTTCAACAATTGCAGGCTTAAACTAACTTCCCCCATGTAGAACAGGATATATGTACTTGTGATCTTTTCTCTGAAACTTAACTGTCCAGGCCTGTTTCTCTGCACTATGAGTTATCCATTGAAAATATCATTGTTTCTACTTCAAGGATGGGTTCTGTGTCTAATGTGGTACAGAAATGCCTACAGCTCACTTAATACTATTGTAACCAATAAGGTAGGAGGTGCTGCTACTGTGGAAAGTGAAGGAGCTCAAAAATGGTAAAAGTAATGAGTTTCAGCATCTCAAGGGAATACTCTAGTCTTACTGGAGTTGCCAAGTCTCAACCCGCCTTCTCATAGTGACCTCATTAGTAAACCCCTTAGGGGTGGAACTGAAGGGGGAAGAATTGCCCAGTTACAACATGGCAATACTTTCAGATTTGGCGAAACACCTGAGTTATACTGTTACTTTTAGTTTTTGACAATTTCAGAGCTCCGCTGCCTCTGGAAACACTGTGCTAGAGTTGCCCTCTGCCAGTGACCTGTCAAGGGTGAGGCATAAAAGGCTAAGCAGTGGCACTGCAGCCTACCATTTACGCTGAGGGTTAAAAGAAATGAGCGATTGAGGGTGATGGTGCTGAATGTGAATGGGATGACAAGAGAGTAAAAGGAAGGAGATTGTGGAGAGGTTTAAAAGTTGTAGTGTGGATGTGCTCGGGATTGGGGAAACCCATATCCATGGGCAGGGTGTGTGGAGTGAAAATGGAAATGATGAATGCAAGTTATGGGTGGGCATGGAAGGAGGTGTGGTATGGACAGGAATGAATGAAACTTATAGAGGAAGAGGGGAAGAAGGACGTGCAATTCTGCTATCACCAAGAGTATGAGATGGTGTTACAGACCATGGATGGAATGGACCAAGAATAGTGTGGGTGAAAGGAAATACTGGGAGTGTGAAATATGCATGGGTATGTGTATATGCACATGTGAATATGAAGACTGTGCGGGGTAAGGATGAAAAGAAGCTTTTCTGGAAAAATTTGAAAGACTGTATAAACGGTTTTGAAAATGAGAGAAACGTGGTCGTATTGGGCGATATTAAGCGAAAGTGGGATGTGATGAAACTGGTGAGAGCTGGTAAATGGGGAATGCCTAGAGTAAATAAGAACGGAAGTTATCTTTTGGATATCAGTACTGAGAGGGGTTTATTTACTGCAAACACCTTTTTTCAGAACAAGATGATCCACAGATATATATGGACGAAGAATGATGGAAGAGAAGAGCAAAAGGCTTTGATTGACTATGTGACAGAGGATGAAAGTTTTAGAAGGGTTGTGCTGGACGCTAGAGTCATGAGAGGATTCTTTGCAGGCTCTGATCATTTTGTGGTTCTTGTGAGGATGAGGATCAGAGAGAAACAGAGGTATGGTGTAAAGAAGAATGGAGAGGTAAAAGTGTTGTCAAGCTAGAAGATGAATCAGGTAAAATACAGGGAGGAGTACGAAAGGAAGGTAACTGAAAGCTTAGATGAAAGTGCAGTGAATTTAGGAATGCAGTCAAGTGTGAATGAGGTGTTTAAAATGTTTAGAGAAATACTAGTAAAGGTTGTAGAATCAGTAGTTGGATAAAAAGGTAGTGAGGTACAGGAATAGAAAGGGCAATGCATGGTGGACAGAGATTAGAAATGCTGTGGAAGATAAGAAAAAGACACATGGTAGATTGCTCAATATGAATATGTACCAGTGGAAGTTCAGCAAGGGAGGAGGGAAGAATACAAAATATGTAAGCTGAATATTAAGAAGCTGACAGATGAAGGCAAAGAAAGAGTAGATGAAGATTTTGGAAGAAAGTTAAGCAAAAAAGTTTAGCGATAATAAAAAACTATACTGGAAGGAGGTGAAAAAGGAAAGAGGTGGAAATGCTGATGTGAGAAGTAAGGAAGGGGAATTGCTGATTCAAAGGGAGGAAGTAAAAGGAAGATGGAAAGAGTATTTTGAAGAACTGATAAATATGGAAGAAGGGTAGGCAGCAGTTGTTACATGCATGGGTATGGAGGAGGGAAGGAAGAGGATACAAGTGCAGGGGCCTAAAGAAAAAAGGGAGGTAAGAAGAGCAATAATGAGGCTGGAGGTAGGAAAGACACCTGGAGTGGATGGGATTACGGCTGAAATGCTGAAGTATGGAGGAGAAAGTGTGATAGAGTGGATACATCTTATATATAATCTAGCATGGAAACAGAGGGTTGTGCCTGAGGATTGGGTGAAAGCTGTTATTGTTCCTTTGTTCAAAGGAATAGGTGCTAAGGATGTATGTAGCAATCATAGGGGAATAAGTTTGTTAAGTATACCAGGAAAAGTGTATGCAAGAATATTAATTGACAGAGTGATGGAAGTAACCGTATGCAGAATAATGAAGAGGAAGGGTGTTTTAGGAAAGGAAGGGTATGTGTGGATTAGATTTTTGTAATAAAGATGACTGTGGAAAAGTATTTAGCAAAAGGTAAGACGGTGCATGCAGCTTTTATGGATCTGAAGAAAGTGTATGACAGAGTCATGTAGAATGCTTTGTGGGATGTGTTAAGGATATATGGTATAGGGTGACAACTGCTGGATGGTGTAAAAGCCTTCTATAGAGAAGCAAATACGTGTGTAAGAGTGGATGGAGAGATGAGTAAAAGTTTTGGGATACATGTAGGTATGAGGAAGGGCTGTATGATGTCACCATGGTTTTTTATATTCATATTGATGGAGTGATAAGAAAGATGAAAGCAAAACTAAGGAAAAGAAGTACAGAGACGGATTGTGGTGGTGAGATATGGCAGCTAGTGACAAGCCTGTTTGCGGATGATACTGTGTTATTTGTGGAGAGTGAAGAGGAGTTGCAGAAGGTTGTAAGTGTGTTTTATGATGTGTGTAAGCATAGGATATTTAAGTAAAGTAATGGTGTTTGAAAGGAAACAAAGTGAAAGTATAGATTTTGTAAAACCATAGAGAATGAAAGATGATAGTGTACTAAATTGTGCTGTGGATATGGGGGGAAAGAGACTGGGAGAAGTGAGGGAATTTAAGTGCATATCTGGGAGCTGCCTTGAATAAGTGTGGTGATATGTAAGAAGAGATAAGGGAGAGAGCTGTGCAGGGTAGAAGAGTCACTGGGTTCCTTAATAGAATAATGAAGGGTAGAGGTGTAAGTATGGAAGTGAAGACAGGATTAGGGGAAAGCATAGTCCTCCCAACCCTGATCTATGTAGCCAAAACATAGACATGGAATGAGACACAGAAGTCCTGAATCCAGGCTGTGGAAATGAGCTACTTGAGAAGAGCATGTGGTGTGACTAGATGGAATGAAAAAAGAAATGAAAGGGTGTACGAGAGATGTGGTATGGCAAGGAATGCAAAGGGAGTGAATTTCGGAGTGGTAGAATTGGTGACAAATAATACTTTAAGGAGGTTTGGGCATGTGAAAAGAATGCAAGACTGAGAGTTTACAAGAAGAGTGTATGATAGTACAATTAAAGGGGTTGTTGTGAGTGGAAGACCACTTGTAACATGGACAAATAGGGTGGAGGAATACTGGAAGGAGAGAAACTGAGGAAGAATGCGTGGAATGGTGTATGTGAGGGAGGCATGCAATTACGGACAGGGATAAGTGGACTCTCTTTTGCCGTAGCCACCCCTTGCTGGGAGTTCCTGGAGGGAATGGGAGATATATAGAAATAGACAGATCACCTTGCTTTTATGTTTCATTATTTCTCTCCCACTCTCCACAATTCATCCAACTATATACAAATCTTCCCCTATTTGACAGGCTGAGCTTCTCAATGCAGATTCCAATGCACACCACAAAGATTGGTTGAGCTCAAACCAGGATGATCCTGGTGGAGCCAAGGCAAGTTTTTTTTTTTTCCCCACCTTAACCCCTTAACACCTCCAAACAGATATTTATGTGAGCTGAGCGATGCCTCTATACAAATATTTAGCATCAAGTTTTTCACCTTTGTTTTAATGCTGGGTGGTAACTAAGGTGGCAGTGCATGATAATTTCTCCCCAAATTCAGTCATTCTCTTGCCATGCCAATGTTTGTGATTTTTCTAAAAAGGAAAATATGTGGCTTTTAGCTAAATTAAAAGGACAAAGCAGATGATGATCCTGAATTATTTGATTACTTGGTGTAGAGAATGATCTCATGGATATTGCCACCATCAGCATCAAAATTGACCAAGATGAAGCAGGAAAAGGTACTTTAGCAAAGTGGAGGCAATGTTGCAAGCCCCCACCTGACCTCGGCAACACTGGATCTGACCAGTACAACTGGTAATTTTACAAACTTGTACAAGTTTGCTATTGTCAATAAATCAACAATGAATCACACTGATTGTAGCAAGAAAAGATTTATAAGGTAAAATATAATAATAAACAGAGATCAAGTTTACAGTGTAAGTGAAATCAACAATAAAATATGCACAATGGCAACTCATTCGACACTCAGGCCTTACTCACATGCTTTTTTGCACATTTTGTCCTGAATGTTGTGTTGATGGAAAATCTTAACTTTCTTAGGTTTTGGTAAGCCCCTTTGTTATACTTATATGTACTCACAACACTTGCCAGACTCTTCTGGTATCATTGTAGAGGGGCACCTAGTGACAGCACTAGGATCCCGATCCCTCTATTAAGGAATAAAGTACTGGGGGAAGGGGAGACTTTGTCCTGAAACAACTACAAAAATTTACTCCTTTACTGATTTCTTTTTCTTAGTGTTACATGAATATCTTTGATATTGTAAGGTTTAAAACATTTTTGAAAAATTTGAAAAAATTGTGAATTTTGAAGATTGGAATAGAAAACTAAGTTAATAGTTAACGGGTTAATGATCTGTAACAAATAATTACACAAACTACATGAGCTTCCAAATGTCATAATAAATTTATACTTTCTTTTTCTCCAAACCCCCCTAATATTCATACACCACTTCCATCCACTTAGGGTCCACCAACCACAATCTTCTTTCTATTACTTTTAACTGAGCACACCTACCCTTTATCCCAATGCTCCTCTTGAAATGCTAACTTCCGCACTTTGGGAATGCTCCGCAGCCATCCCTCTGCAGCTTCTCTACTAAACTTTCTTGAAATGGGTATTGCCACCTTAATAGCTTTGGATATTGAATGTTGGTTTTCCAGTGGTAATGTGGTGTTTAGATTAAGATTGGAAGAGCATAATTTACAGTATTTCATTTCATTTTTAAAGATATTAAATATGGCCATATTGGTGATGGATATAAGGGAAAATACAGGGTTAACTGATGTAACAGTAAGTAACACGAATTAAAAAGAAAATAAATAGGACTGAAATCCTCACCTATCTTCTATTAGGAGCTGAGACTTATTGCAGAAATAAACTAACACCCTAAGGAATGGCTGCTTGTGGGAAGGTTGGGCAGATGCACAAACACCCACTTGGTCTGCTGTTTATTTGTTTATGCTTGTTGGCATTTACTGAAATGCTCAGTCATAAGTATGTCTGTTATACTTCACCTAAAGTGTTGGAAACTAAGATAAATCTTGACTGCTATGGAAAATTTGGCTAACTTTTAATTTCATCAGTTGAGTTTTTATGTGTTTCACCTACAGTTACATAAATTAATAAAATTCTAATTTCACTTTATGCTGGATATTGAGTGCTTGTAAAGTGTTTAGAGAATACGATAATAATTGCAGTGCATGCTTAAAGCTTTATAATTTAATCAACTATATCAAATATGGTAACAGCAGTATACAGGAAAATGTTGGAGTTCATTAAAGTAAAAATGTTAATACAGTTCTAAAAATAAATCATCAAAACCTATGAAAACTAACCTAACCTCTCTACCAGTCAAGAGCATTATTAATGTGTCATATTCAGTAAGAAATACACCAGTCACACCTATAACTCAGCACAATAAAAATGCCACTATATGTTACCAAACAAATGACACAATGAGTGGCCATATGATCCCTGGCAGCAGATGAACATAACGTAGAATAGTTTTCCCATTGTTTCAATAACTAGACGAGGTTTTCATCAGATCTATTGCTATTTCACATGTAAAGTAATTAATCTAACATTATCCTCCCACTTATACAGATCTACATAACCCTCACTACTATCATCACACATGTTCACTGTCCCCTAAAAATTCTCATCTATTGCCCATGCCTCGCATCCATAAAACGTCATTGGAACCACTATACTTTCAAAAATATCCATTTTTGCCACTGTAGAGAAAAACCTCTCATCATTTTACATACTGGAAAAAACTATTTAAAAATGAAAAGAAAAGACTAAGTATTCTTCAATAAATGCTTTAGATATGGGCATTCTTAAATCACAAAGAGACCAAAATCACTTATAAACATACCTTTATACTGATGTTATACATGCTACACATGTAACTCACCTTAAAAGTGATAAATTGACTAAAAAAAATTATAATTAACTGCCACATGAAGAGTGAAACAGTGCAGATTTGTTTATTTTTGATATTGTATATATTTCAATTTCACTGAGGATAGCACATAAAGTATAATTACATATACTTATCAGCAACATTTGTCTCATGATACATAAACATAAAGCATCACAATAAGAGAGTACCACAGATTCCATAAGCACATTTATGGTGGTTGTTTCAAGGTCTTACAAATATTTCTGCACATCACATTAAAGGAAAATTTTTTTAGTAGCCTTAAGAAAATTCAAATTTTGTTACTGGGGGTGTAAGTGATTGTTAAGATATATTAAAATGATGCAAACAGAGGGTTAAAACTGTAATTGTTATTTTGCTGTCTTGATGCCATCAACAGCTCAAATAAAATTTCAGTGACTATCAAAAATTCCTGTATTTGTATTTTCACAGTCAATTCATTGTCCTTTCTTCCTCCAAACATTTTTGCAATATGATGTTCCATACAAATATAACCTCTAATGAAAGAAAAGGTCAATTTCAATTGCACAAAATCCTCTGGGATTATAAGAGAAATCACACCCATGGCCACTTTGAAAACAAAGGAACACGATGGGTTAAAACAGTCAAAGCAATCAACCTTACCTAACCCCCAAGCAGGAAGCTCTGCCCCCCTGCTCCATAAACCTTGCCTATCTTACTATGACCCATAGATGATGCCAGGGTAAATGACATCAAATTTAAGCTTTTACAGCAAAATGATATTCAACTTATAGGTGCTAACTAGTTAGCAACATAACTTGTAAAGTCTAATGCTCCAAATCACACTCCACTATCCTCATTCTTTTCATCTGAACACTTTAATTCCCTTAGTATCCAAAGCCATTAGAGTGGTTGAGCTATGCTGATAAATCACTCATAACCAATCCCAGTTATCTTGTATTTTCATAACACTCCCCACTATCAAAAAAAAAAAAAAAATCCAAATTATGTAAGACTGATTTAAATAACTTTGGATAAAACACTTTAATTCCACATCGAAACTTGCTTGGTTAAATGGCTACTGAAATTTTTGGCCCTTAATATAAGTATTTCATTGTGATGAGAAAAATATTTCCACACCAAGAGTCTCTACAATCTTTTCGTATAGAACAATATTCAATAAGCTGATAGTAATATACCTAGGAAACAGTGAGGCTAATTAGTGTAAAAGTAGGCATAATAATAAACTTGTTAAAATTCAAAAGCTATGAAAACCTCACCTAAAAGCCCAGGTGTCATGATCTAAGTGAATAACAGTCTATTCATAATACACCACTCACACTCATGATAAAGCATTGCCAACATGGTGCCTGATATCAACAAACGACACAGCAAGTAGCCACATGATCCCCAGCAGGAGACTAATGTAATGGTGGTATATTTCTACTTTCATTCTAGCTATTAATTAAGGTTTTTATATGTTCTGCTGACACTGTGCAAGTGTATTACCAACTTTTACATTAACCAACCCAACATTTTCCTAGATATTCATGTACATATCGCATAATTTTACACAGTTCGATAACACTTAATGGTCCAAACCCTGCTAGTATGACTGTTACTGCATTCTCTAAAAACTACACTATAAGCAATGCAAGACATGATCAGTCAGTAATCAAAACTAATAGCAATGTGGAACTATTTGAGACAATTACCAATCACTTCTGCTATGGCTATGTCAGTGACTTCAACCAACACGCATTTTTCCAAATAAATGTTATATTAGGAAAGCTCAAATGCATTGCTTTTAGCTTTGATTATTGAATGATTTTGTTCTGCTATGCTAGTTTAGCATTTAGGGAACACAATCACAACTGCAGAGTAAATCTTTACATTACATCACAGTAAATGATACTAAATAATAAGATGGTAACGACGGATGTGTATTAGGAGAGCGTGGAATTATCTAATGGAAAAGTAAGAAATACACTTATAAAGGTTTAACAATCTATAAAAAGCTCACCTAATAGCCGAAATGATAGTAGATATATATCAACGATAAATTGCTCTACTGCTGGGGATTGCGTGACCACTTGCTGTAACATCTGCTTGGTTTGAGAACACTCAGATATGTTCCGAAATATGCTAAAATATAACAGAATTACAGTATATGCCATTTGCATTGCCGAAGTTGTGAGCTAGCAGAACTAAGTTTGATGTAAAAAACGAGAGTCTTAGGTAATGGAAAAGAAAATTATTTTGCATTAGCCCTCTCAACAGTCTCCCTAAACACCAAAATACGGTGTAAATACGACATATGTTAATGAAAAGTATTTCTCTCTTAAGAAATAAGAATATCACATAAAAAAGTTGAACAAAGGTTCTCCCGAAATAACCAAACCCATCTATATCCATAAAGATTGCAGTTTGGTTGGTGCAATGTGTATAACTGTAATACCATGGGATCCAATCAATAATGAATCTTATATTTAGGTTTTGTTTTTCTGCATTTGTTTTCATGATTTTGCTTTGTAGTCTATATCTCAACGATGCAATGCCAAACTTCCCACTACACAATGTAACCAAACCAACCTTATTCTGGCAACCAAACCTAACCTAAGCCATAAACTAAGTTCATTTGTCTACTGGGTTTCCTACAATTTTACAAGTGTATTTCACAGACCCTACTGCAATACTCTTAGATTTCTTTGGTTAGCAAAACCAATAAAACAATCAGGAAATAAGTGATATAAGCCTTATCTAACAAAGACAGATATAAAATATTTGTGGTGGGAGCAAATATATAAGATAATGTGTAGTGCTACACAGTCTAGTGATGTTACCTCACTGTTTAGAGTGTTTTGATGCACCTGCTTCTTTTGCCTTACCATAAACTCTATATTGTTCCACATCTCCATTGTCTCTGAATATGTTTATATTTCATGATAATGTTTGATGTGATAGAATTACATGTGTTTATTTACAAATATTAGTGTCTTATCAATACGTGTCTCTGCATGTCCTTAGGATTACTATATACAATTGTAATTGGGCGATAATAAAACAATGACTGATAGCTTGTTTCACATCCGATCCTATCAGTACTACAATCAATCATGCTGGTGACCACCATAATTCAACTAGCACATTAAATATTTATTATATCAATCAGCTTGCCCTGTATGTACTCTAAACCTTGCACAGATTCTGTTGATTTTAACATGTGTATTATTTACCGTTAACTTGTGCAACCCCACATTTTCCCTTAAATACTATTATTGCCTTATGTAAAATAGTTAAATAAAACCTAATACTATAATACTCAAATTCATATTATGGAAGTGTTATTGTATCTCTAAACACTTCACTAACATTACAGAACAAAAGCACTCATTATCTGAGGCTAATAACGATGAGGAGCTAAATATGATACACTTTTACCCTCACATCTATGCTACCCCAAAATTACTGAACATACCTACCACTTCTAAAAAGGGCCAATAAATTCAAGAATAAGATGACTTATAGAAAATCAAGTTCCAAAATAATTCTCGTTCAGCACAACTATGTTGCTATTTCGAGTAATCTCCCTGCGAGACTCACCTGAACATTTCTGAGATCAATTCTTAGTGTTATGGATAAATCAGTCTGAGCCCAGTACACGAAGGGGCTCAAATGACTCTCCTCCTCCATATTTGCTTAACAGGTATGACAGAAAAATAATCACTATATTCAAACACAGTGTTTAAGTCAATAGAAATTCCCTCCATCAACAGCTTGTTTACTATTTGCCTTTCAGCTGGCTACTGGAGAAGGATAAACCAATAAAGGCAAATTTTGCTACAGGTTGTTTACTATTTGCCTTTCAGCTGGCTACTGGAGAAGGATAAACCAAGAAAGGCAAATATTGCTACAATGATACTAATACGTATGTCATCCGGAGCCAGGCAGCCTACCAAAATATGACAACCATAGAAAATGGTAAATGTTGTGGTATGTTTAGAGGTAACTACTGCATATAACTTAACCTTATTCTTCTACAGCTGATAGGAGTGGAATGCGTTCATTTATATATGTTGCTATCACGAATTATGTTCTAGTATTTTGAAATATTATATTTAGTTTATATGGCTGCATAACTTCTACACTATGAATCATCAACACTGAAAAGTTACCACAGGAAAAGCCCTGGGAAAGAACTGGCATGAATGCTACCCTAGGGTGAAGGGACTGGGGTTCCTCGAGATCGAAAACAAGGCTAGGTTACGTCAGGTTAGGTTAGGTTAGGTTAGGTTAAGTTAGGTGTTAGGTTAGGTCAGGTTAGGTGTGGTTAGGTTAGGTTAGGTGTTAGGTTAGGTCAGGTTAGGTGTGGTTAGGTTAGTTTAGGTGTTAGGTTAGGTGTTAGGTTAGGTCAGGTTAGGTGTGGTTAGGTTAGGTTAGGTGTTAGTTTAGGTCAGGTTAGGTGTGATTAGGTTATATTAGGTGTTAGGTTAGGTCAGGTTAGGTTAGGTGTTAGGTTAGGTATGGTTATGTTAGGTTAGGTGTTAGTTTAGGTCAGGTTAGGTATGGTTAGGTTAGGTTAGGTTTTAGGCTAGGTGTTAGGTCAGGTAAGGTGTGGTTAGGTTACGTTAGGTGTTATGTGTTAGGTTAGGAGTTAAGTTAGGTCAGTTTAAGTGATAGATTAAGGGTTACGTTAGGTGTTAGGTTAAGTCAGGTTAGGTGTTAGGTTATGTGTTAGGTAAGGTGTCAGATTAGGTGGTAGGTTAGGTCAGGTTAGGTGCTAGGCTAAGTCTTAGGTTAGGTCTTAGGTTATGTGTTAGCTTAGGTTAGGTCTTAGGTTATGTGTTAGCTTAGGTTAGGTCTTAGGTTATGTGTTAGCTTATGTCAGGTTAGGTGCTAGGCTAGATCTTAGGTTAGGTTAGGTCTTAGGTTATGTGTTAGGTTAGGTCAGGTTAGATGTTAGGTTAGGTGTGCGGTTAGGTGTTAGGTTAGGTCAGGTGAGGTATTAGGAGTTAGGTTGTCAGGTTAAGTGTTAGGTTAGGTCAGGCTAGGTATTGGGTTAGTTGTTACTTTAGGTGTTAGGTTAGGTCAAGTAAGGTGGTAAGGTGTTAGGTTAGATTAGGTGTTAGTTTAGGTGCTAGGTTAGGTGTTAGGTTTTTGGTTGTGTTAAGTTAGGTGTTAGAATTGGTCAGGTTAAATGTCAGGGTAGGAGTTAGCTTAAGTGTTCGGTTAGGTTTTAGTTTAGGTCAGGTTAGGTGTTAGGTTATTTCAGTTTAGGTGTTAGGTTAGGTCAGGTTAGGTGTTAGGTTAGGTCAGGTTAGATGTTAGGTTATGTGTTAGGTTAGGTCAAGTTAGGTGCGGTTAGGTTAGGTTAGGTGTTAGGTTAGGTCAGGTTAGGTGTAGTTAGGTTAAGTTAGGTGTTAGGTTATGTTCAGGTTAGGTGTGGTTAGGTTAGGTTTTAGGTTAGGTCAGGTTAGGTGTGTTTTGGTTAGATTAGGTGTCAGGTTAGGTGTTAGGTTAGGTTAGGGTAGGCTAGTTTAGGTTAGGTTATGTTGGGATGGGTTGGTTTTGGTTAGGTTAGGTTAGGTTAGGGTAGGTGGGGTTAGGTTAGGTTAAGTGTTATGTTAGGTGTTAGGTTAGGTCAGGTTAGGTGTGGTTAGGTTTGGTTAGGTGTTAGGTTAGGACAGGTTAGGTGATAGGTTAGTTGGTAGGTTACGTCAGGTTAGGTGTTAGGTTATTTGTGAGGTTAGTTGTTAGGTTAGGTAAGGTTAGGTGTTAGGTTAGGTCATGTTGGGTGTTAGGTTTTTTGGTTAGGTGTTAGGTTACTTGTTAGGATAGGTGTTAGGTTAGGTCAGATTCGGTGTTAGGTTAGGTGTTAGATAAGTTGTGAGGTTAGTTGTTCGGTTAGGTGTTAGGTTAGGTCAGGTTAGGTGTTAGGTTAGTTGTGAGTTTAGTTGTTAGGTTAGGTGCTAGGTTAGGTCAGGTTAGGTGTTAGATTAGGTGCTAGGTTAGGTCAGGTTAGGTTTTAGGTTAGGTGTTAGGTTAGTTTTTAGGTTAGGCATTAGGTTAGGTTTTAGGTTAGGTGTTAGGTTAGGTCAGGTAAGGTGTTTGGTTAGGTGTTTGGTAAGGTGTTAGGTTAGGTCAGGTTAGGTAAAAGGTTAGGCATTAGGTTAGGTTTTAGGTTAGATCAGGTTAGGTGTTAGATTAGGTTAGGTTAGGTTAGGTGTTCGGTTAGGTGTTAGAATAGGTTAAGTTAGGTGTTAGGATAGGTGTTAGGTTAGGTGTTGGTTAGGTCAGGTTAGGTGTTAGGTGTGGTTAGTTTAGGTTAGGTTTTAGGTAAGGTGTTAGGTTAGGTGTGGTTAGGTTAACTTAGATGTTAGGTTAGGTCAGGTTAGGTGTTAGGTTTGGTTAGGTTATGTGTTCAATTAGGTGTTAGAATAGGTTAGGTTAGGTGTTAGGTTAGGTGTTGGTTAGGTCAGGTTAGGTGTTAGGTTTGTTAAGTTTAGGTGTGGTTAGGTTAGGTTTTAGGTAAGGTGTTAGGTTAGGTCAGGTTAGGTGTGGTTTGGTTAGGTTAGGTGTTAGGTTAGGTAAGGTTAGGTGTGGTTAGGTTTGGATGGTGTTAGGTGCTATGTTAGGTCAGGATAGGTGTAATTAGTTTAGGTTAGGTGTTATTTTAGGTTAGCCTAGGTGAGGTTAGCTTAGGTTAGGTGTTAGGTTAAATGTTAGGTTAGGTAAGGTTAGGTGTTAGGTGTCCAGAGGAACCTCTCTAACCCTCTAGTGTCCAGGAACATCTCTGTAAACCCACAGAGTGTAAAGAAACACCTCTGCAATACCCTAGATTGTCCCAGAACACCTCT
>JAYMFT010420176.1:0-17698 GCA_038088735.1 Panulirus argus | reverse complement strand
CCCCGGTATACCACATCATTCCATTTCACTCTATTCCGGGCACACCTTTCACCCTCCTGCATGTTCAGGCCCCAACCACTCAAAATCCCTTTATAGGAGAAGTGCAGGTACATGAATAAATTTGGTCTTACTCATTTTCACCACAGAGGTATTTTTCTGTATTTCGTCCAACACACGCCTTCTTAGTACATATGGCATGCCCTTCAGAGCAGCGGCATATATTGCAGTCTTCTCTCCAAGAATCTCCCTCTGTGCACACTTTTTTTTGGTCTCCTGTGTCAAAGAAGCATTAATCAAGAATTAAAAGCTATAAATTTTATGGGGGGATGTGTCTTCTTAGCATAGTTGGTAAGAAATATGGTATGAATGTCACAATTAACCCTGACTCTTTCCACTCCAGATCTTGCTGTGGGCTCTAACTTTTGTCAGCATGGCGTTTTTAAGATTGATGCATTTTTTTCCAGCATGATGGCAAAACGAATTAACAGAGGCCATGATCTTCATTGGTATGAAAGCAGAGGAATAAACTCCAGTAAAGCTTACATAAAGGTTTTCATTTAAAATTTCATGCCAATTGGTGGATTAACACAAACTCTGAAAAATACTAATACAAACAGTATTGTACACCCATCATTGCTTGTAATCAGGAAAAAGTACTCTTTTCATCCCAGAATAAAAATAATATTTTGCCTTCATTTATTTGCTTTTTGTCTCCCTATCTGTACTGAGGGAAGAAAGATTTTCTCATTTTCAGCAAAAGGGATAGAAATTATTACAAACCCATTTTACAGATAAAATAAGGCGGATTTGGAAAGAGTACCATATTTAGACAGCACATTTGCACTTAAGCAAGTAGAAGAAAAAGCTCTGAAGAAAAAGAAGAAAGAGTATGCAGCTCAATAAATCTAAAATAAAGCCTATGATACAGTTAATGAGAATAGATTTTGGTTTCATGAAAGACTTCTGAATATTGTTAAAATCATTTGTATGGAATTAATGCCTGAGAATGAGGAAAGGTGATATGACTAAATGGTCTGATATCAATAAAAGGATATGTCCTGGCTATGCAATGTCTCTAATGAATATGCTTGCTCATTTTTCATGAATGAGGTATCATTCCACAATGTGGTAACTGTGGGGTCCAGCTAGATCATGATGAAACTGGTTGGAAGCTACCACAGGTAGTGTATGTGAATGATGATGTCCAATTTGGTTAGTCAAATGAGGTATCTGGAACAATCATAAGTCACAATGATGATGATGAAAGTAAATACAAGTTCTAAAAAGTTTCATAATCACAAGTTTTTGTATTAAGTGATTCGCACCTGCACTGTAATATTTGGTTGGATGAAATAATAAGATGATCTTCAGTTTAGCATTTGAAAGTATGAACACTAGAAATGGTGATAAGAGAGATGAAGCTAAGAGAAGTCAAGAATGGAAAAAAAAAAAAATGGAGGTTCATCAATACCTCTACTGAATGCAGACATTTAAGTTTGGGCTGTGCAATAAGCTTGTTAGGTGTGCTTACTCCATCTACATTGCATGAACATGAAACCTAAATTTTCTTTGATACATTTAAGTAAAGAGGAAATCAGAAGAGATGAATACTCTTTATCATAGGTTAAATCAATAAAACTGGTAAACAACTAAGCCTTAAGAGAAAAATATGTGACATGATGATTTCATCAAGATACACTAATGGATAAAATCCTGCTGGTAAAGACAGACCATATAAGATTTTTAATAGAATCCAGGTTGGTGAAGAATGTTGACAGTAATGCTGAGAGTAAAAAGGATGAGGTATAGTGAAAAAAAAAATAAACACAGAATCGCTGAAAGCAGTAAGTAGTCTAAATAAGATTGCATGGGGAAAACTTTTGTCTCAAGTTGTGGAGGTGTTTTGTTTGAAGGGGGTGTAAGCATGAATGGAGGCATTAGCCTAACATTAGGAATCAAAACATTATGCACAGTGAAACATCAAAAAGCATTATAGTATTTTGAAAACTCTTTGTTGAGCAAACCACACTAAAGGTTAGGATACTTACATGAGCTGAGAGGCCACTTGATCCACTCAAAATAAATGTAAACAAAGTAAATAACAGTAGGTAGAATAGTATTTAATATAAGAACACAGCAGCATACCAAAATTTAAACATTATCCTTGCATGACTTACTTAAACTGACACAAGCCATCTTTGTACAAGCACCCTTTCCTTCAACGCAACTGCACCAGTTACAGTCCTTCTTCCATTGTGCACCTGGCTCACATTCTGGCTGATCAGTCTGAAAATCTAAAAGATTTAATTCTACATTAAATCAACTTTCTTAAAACAAAAGTGATGAAGAGGAGACTTGTTTCTTCCCTGTGACAAATGGAGGGAAGCAAACAATTTCCTTCCCTGTGTCCAACAGGATACATTGGACATCAAATATCCCAGTAAAACCTAACCTTCAAAAAGAACAGTCAAGAATAACTAAGACACATATGCACTCTGAAACAATTCTATAGTCCTCAGAACCTTTTCCGTATTGATCCAACTGCTTTAGAAGACAGGATGCTTATGAATCAGTAATATATTCATGAAGAGACACAATCATAAAACTAATCTAATGTTTAATTACGTTATCTAGCATTGCAGATGTAGCAATCTATGGATATCTGTAACAAGACAATGAAACTAATTAAAGTTCATGTCTGAAAACAAACTGAGCTGACTTGAATATGCTAGATATAAAAAACTTTGAACAAAACAACCAAGTGAATACAGACAGACCTGAAGGATAGTGGTACAAGCAAAGGGAGATGGAAGTCAGCACATCTCAGATGACTGCATGAAAATACACACAATGCAAGGTTCTGGATACTGATGTCTCATCCTTCTAAAAACAGTTAACCATTTCCTAAGATGGCCAAAATTCACCTTTCATAAAATGAAATGTTAACAGCCAATACATGATTCACGTATATCCATACCAGTATCTATATACAGTAAGAGGTGCATTTGTATGCAGCCAGCAAAGTGAGTTTATGCTGTGCTATGAACTAGAGCCCAGAACAACTTGTAATCAGTGTGATCAAATAAGCATACTAATCACAGGTGTGGCATCATAAGCTCTGGAACATGTTAGTAACTATAAACATAATTCACAAGCATAAAATTCACATCAGATGATAACTGTGGCAAAAGTACTCAACACCACACAAAAGAACAATTACAGGCAATAATTATTAACTACTATCTATTTTGACACAAAATATCACAGCTGAACATACATGCTAAATACTATGATTGGTTTTCTAAATCTTGAATACAGTAACAGCATTCTGATATCTAACCACCTTGGGTGAACTCCAGACTAGGGTAATGCTTATACTTGCGTACATTTTTTTTTTTCTATACAAGCCAAAACATAGGTGATTGACTTACATACAAGTATTATTTATAAGGGGGATGATATCCTTGCCTCACAGTATGACAAGCATAATTTCAAAACATGAAAAATATTTACCATATCAAATTAGTTTGAAATGCCATGCACACTTATGGTACAATAAGCTCATGGTCCAAGTATAACCTACCATACATTATATTACGTATCATCTGAAAGCTACATCATGCTTTCAACAGCTTAAGCAGCAATATCCTAACCTCAGCCTAGTATAGCCTACTGAAGTCTACATTCCTTTTTCTATGGCATACTGAGGGCAAAACAACACTTAACCCCCATATTCTGCTTTAAATCTCCAAATAAGGAATCATGTCACATTTTGATTTATGTTGGTTGTAATGCCATACCCTCCCTTCATCTCCATACCCTGTATAACTAACTGTTTATGGCAGCACATCAGCTGATCACAGCTATTCTGGGGTGCTACTGTACAGAAAATACATAAATAATCATGGTAATGCTGTAAAGACATCATTTCCTTGCCTCACAATTTATGTCAAGGATGATACCCAGTACATTATTTCTCATATCGTTTTGCCAGCCCCTAAATACTAGGGTTGAATTACTGCCAAAAGGTCAAGGTTCTACCTATGCATGAGATCAACTTTTCCCAGAGTATATATGGTATTTTGAAAATGGTGTGATTTGATGCTTCCCTACTGCTACAATATAAAGGGATCCTGAGGCAAAATACCAACAGCAATAACTACCTTTCCCTCAAACTGAGTAAGCACATCAGTACTTACTCTGAATGAACAGATGGCGATTCACTTATTGCTCAAAATTCAAATCATGATCCAGTCTCTAATCAAAGAATGTCAACTCTATGTCAAATAAAGAAATGATTAAACTGAGACATGAGAGCAAAAGAAAGATGAACATACAGAAGCAAAAACACACCTGATGGGCATCCCTTTAGTGTACAGGCCCCTGTTCCATTCAAGCAAGTGCACCAATTGCATGAATCACGCCATTGGGACCCACTCGTACAGGTTACTTCATACTCTGTAACTTGAGCTCTTGTGGGAGAACTGCGCAGTCCTACGGGATATAATGTTGCGGTTAATACATAAAAGAAAAAAAACCATCCTTAACTGCTATTCCTGCCTTACCAAGGCAGCATCAGGAACAAACAAACAATGGCCTAATTTGCACAATTCCAATCTTAAGTGGTCTTGTACAATGTATCAAACCAAAGCCTAGAAATGCTCTACACACTATTCCATGGTTTACCTTGATTACTTCATGTACCATGGTTCAACCCACTGTCATTCCCCTATAACACATCAGTTTAATATCTAGAATATTGATGATGGGCTACATTTTAGATATCAAAATTTGCAGACATTACTAAGCAGGGAAATCAATCCACAACAGAGACTGAATGTCTACAGCTTCAAACAGACATACAGAAACTAATGGACTGGGCTGAAAGGAGGTAAATGAATTTATTATCAGTAAATGAAAAATTTTACATACCAGTAATAAATATGAGAAGGCAAGCTAATGTATGAATTCTGTTGAGCTACAAAAGGCATATGACGAGAAAGACTTGCATATAAAAATCTATGAACTAAAGCCAACTAGCAGTGAACAGAAGCTGTAAAAAGGGAGAAAAGATTTCTTGCATACATAGGTATATAATGTTGTGGTTATCAACTCTAAGTCTAGGAAAATTATCTTCTTTCTTTACAAGTCACTGGTGTTTCCCCATCATGAATAGGGTGTTCAGTTTTGGTCACCCTACTTGGAAAAAGACAGACAGAATGGAGAGATGACAGAGGTCAGCTATCAAGATAATTCCTGGAATGAAAAGCAAAGCCTATGAGTGCCAACTTAATGACTTAAATTCATTTGGCTTAGAAAATGGGTAAAAGGTGATCTAAAATATGAATTCACAATTATCAATGGCTCTGATACTCTTGATCTAACAAGCTACTTAAGGATAGATTCATCTGATTTCACTTGTTGTAATAGATACACTCATGGGCATGAGGTTAAATACTATTTCTTCAAAAAAGTAATTAACATTTGAAATAATTTATCCATTAGAGTACATGAAAGCACAGCCTTGTTAAATATCTCTTTTCAAATCCATGACTGACATTATATGAGCCTCCCTAGTTACACAAAAACGTACAAGTTATTCTCTTTGAAACATCTGTATATCTTTCAACTTTTACCATAATAATCTAAAATCTTACAACCTTTTACACTATCACAAGCAACCCTGCTATGACCTAATGGTCTGTTGCTGTTGGAATTCCTTTGTATTCTGTTCCATAAATGGCTTTAATCCACTGAATACTTAGGCCTTGATATCCCAAACCATCCTCACTCCATCCTTCCATCTCATTCTTGGTCTTCCCCTCCCACTTCCTCCATCAAGTATCCTCTCAATCAGTCTTTCTTCATTCATCCTCTCCAGATGCCTTAGCCATTTCAGTGCACCCTGATTATATCTCTCAATCAGACTGCACTTACTGGCACATCTTGCTCAAGACTGTCATTCCTTTCATAATCAACCCTCCTCACACCACATTGTTTTCTGGCATATCAGTTTCATTACATCCAGCCTCTTCTATTCCTTTACAACATATCATCATTTCAACTACCATACCTTCAAACATACCCATCTTTGTCCTAACAGACAATGACCTCTCCTTCCAAACACTCCTCAATGCGTATCTCGGAGTACAAGTGAAAAGAATCCAAAGGAAAGAGCCAGTTACTACCACAGTGGATAAGAATGTGTATTCCAGAGAGAAATCCAGGGATGAAATGGTCAGGGCTTAGTAATCCATGGTCACATAAATGCAGAGTATGCTATACTATATGTATCTATTCTAGTCTTATATAATTACCCCCAGACCCCTTTCTAAAAGGGTCCTGATGCTACCCAGGACTTTCTTACCAAGGCCTCCTGCAGCTCCATGGCTGCTCTTCACTAAGTAGTAGGGAAATTATTGTCACATGAGTTTTTATATATGTAATCACAGTGCAAAGAACACGTGAAAGTCAAGAAAAGGTCATGAAAAGAAGGAACAATGTGAACATTAATCAAATTCTGGCATTTCAAGCAACTGTTTGCTAACAGTGCTTGAAAAGTCTCTTAAAAAAATATTGGTAAACAAGAGCTGTCATTATATCAAAACATCAAAAGAAATACAAAAATCAAATAAGACACCAAACAGCAAGAGCTATGTATGAAAAAAAATAGGCAGAAATAGCATGGCAAATAAGGAAGTGAATTCCTATCATCCACAACAACTGTTCTTTAAGAGCATCTGACAACATTCATGAGATGTTATTGGTATGCATAAAGTGCAAACATAAGGAAAATACATGAGGAAATCCAAACATTAAGAAAGACACCATAAAGGAAATCTATGAAACACAGTGAATTCAAAAGTTACCACTCAATTTATTTCAGTCTACATTTCTGATGCCTGTTCCCTCCGGGAACTCCCTGAAAGAGTGGCCATGACAAAAATGTCTCCATAGCTGGTGAACTCCAGTGCATCACCCATAACAGGCTACTGGCAGAGGGTAACTCTACCTCAGTGTTTCCAGATGCTACTACCTAATGTTCCTATGGACTACTTCTACCTAATGTGTCTACCTTACGTTCATGCCTAATGTTCCAACCTAGTTCTTCTACCTAATGCTCCCACCTTATATTCCTACCTACTAATTCTACCTAATGTTTCCACCTAAATGCTTCTGCCTAACATTCCTACCTACTACTTCTATCTATTGCTCCTACCATTTTGCCAAAAGGCAAGGCTGTCTCTAGCTAGAGTTACGAAGAATGAGTTGTGTGAATTAAGTGTTGTCAAGTGTTATGTGTAACAAGGAGAGATTGCATATATGTGAACAGAATGCCAGCAGTCCACGTGTGGATGAGGCAGAAAGAAAAAAGCTACCTTGATCAAAGAAGTGCACCTTGATAACCAGTGAAGTGCTGGTTCACTATGCAGCCATCAATAACCTTCCTGATATTTCTCAATGACTAAATGATGAACAGTATCTTAGTAACTGTAAATTCAAACAAAAGAGATGCCATCACTTGCAGGAACAGTCAACTGATCAAATGTAAACATTTACAATGAATTGTGGCTCAGTCAGAACAACTGTATGTACAAATACATCAAGCATAATGAGGAGCTGGCATAACATTTCCTACAACTATTTAATGGAAATTCATAAAACTACAACCGAGTCAACGGTAAAAACAGCAAAATATTATCATCTCAAAAACTACAATCCAAAAACAAAGAGTCGGATGACTCCACCAAAAATAGGACGATGGTGGTAAATACATAAATCAAATTATCTGGATAAATAAAGGGAAAATACACTTTTAAGACAATACAGCTTTATATCTTAAAGAATTATGAAGAATAAGAGCAAACTTTGTAAGTATCTAACACAAACGAGAGAACCATTTTGCAAACAGATGGGAAAATAACAAATCACAGAGAGCTGCCTGCATGAATGTTTTAAAGAGAATAGGTACAGTGCTAAAACTGGGTTAATCTTCATATGTGTACAATAAAAAAAGAAAAAGATTACTCCCATAGGAATAACTAAAACACACCAATAAACACAGACAGTGATGAGGAAAGTGAAAGAAATGAGGAACAGAGTGATGAAAAGGATTGCAAATGGGAAACAAGTACTCCTATTCATCAGTACCTGCACAGGAAATGTAAGATAAGTAAATAGTACCTACCTGTCTACAACAAAATTCAGCCAGATTTGCATGGCTAGCGTGAAGTGATATTAGAGGATAAATAAGAGAGATGTATAACTAACAGTGAAGGGAAGAGGGCTAGATAAAATGTGTGACAAATATGAAACAGGAAAATGATGCAGCAAGAAAGTATTCATGTAAATACTATGGGGTAAACATAAATATGGAAACAAAAGCAAATCTGCATCACTGTTTATAAGCTATCTATGATTAAATCTGCTTGTACATTAGTGTAGAATTAGAACACTGCTAATTTGTATCATAGCTAAGCTATCTAAGATTAAATCTTCTTGTAGATTAACTTAGAAATGGACCATTGCTAAAATTTTCTTGCTTGTAGATTAACCTAAGAATTAGACCACCACTAAAATTTTCTATTTCAAAAACTTATTCATATAGAGACTAAAGTATTATAGTAAACCCCATTCTGATTAACTAACAGTGGGGAAGTAAGGCCCATTGGAAGCAAAATTCCATCAGATTACAAATCTTTTCATGTCTTTCCCAATAACTATGACCTGGCTCATTTCAAAAGACAGGTCTTTCACTTTTTCAAAAATTCTTAAATACTTTCCCAGTCTTTTCTACCTTTTTCTTAATCCTCTCTATATTTCAATTAGGGCCTGACCTTGATGTGGACTTCTGTCAGTGACTGGAGCCTTCAACATAAAAAAAGAAAAGAAATATCTGGTATGGAAACTTACCTTGTTCCTTTGAGGCTGGAGGTCTTCAGGGAGAAGTAAAAACTACCCTGAATCAGAACCAAAAAGCTCTAGGGTCACCTGAAGTCACCTAAATCACTTGGTCAGAAAAGGGGCTTGCATGAGGCAACAAGCTACTCTTCCCAAGTTCATGATACTCAAACATTATCAGCTTTTCAAATAAGCTGAGGTGTTCCCTGGATCTCTTAGCATGAGCAACATTCGCAAGACTCTTATCTGCCATAATTTAATACAAAAAGATAGGCCTTTGTACAATGAAAAAAAATGCAATGGCGTGAGAACATGAGCATGGAGTTTGTTTATGAGTTGACCAAGTGGGTCCCCATCCCATAACAGTCAGTCATTTCAGCTTTTCAGAAATGCTGAGGTGTTCCCTGGATCTCTTAGCACAAGTAACAATGATAACACTCTTATCTGCCATGATTTAGTACAAAAAGACAGGCCTTTGTGCAATAAAAAACACTGCTATAGTGTTAGAACATGGGCATGGAGGTTGTTTATAAAATGAGCAAGCAGTTGCCTATTCCTAACATATAGAAAGGGACCAAGCTATGCCTTAGTTCATCTTGAAATTTCTACATAAATTATCTGATAATGGTTGTACAGCAGTCTTGAAGCTACAACTGCCTCAAAAAAGAAGGCCTGAACCAGGGCTTGTGAAACATCTATGGTAAACCATGGAAAGGTCTGTGGGGCCTGGATGTAAATAGGGACCCCAGTATACCACATCATTCCAATTCATTCTATTCCGTGCACATCTTTCATCCTCCTGCATGTTCAGGCCCCTATCGCTCAAAATCCCTTTCACTCCATCCTCACACCTCCAATTTGGTCTCCCGCTTCTCCTTGTTCCCTCCACCTCTGACACATACATCCTCTTTGTCAACTTTTCCTCACTCATTCGTTCTTTATGTCCAAACAATTTCAATACACCATCTTCCGGTCTTATTCACATTTATTCTCAGCTTTCTCCTTTCACACACTTTTCCAAACTCTGTCACCAACTTCTGCAGTTTCTCACTCGAATCAGCTAGAAGTGCTGTATCATCAGCGAACATCAAATGACTCACTTCCCAGGCCTTCTCACCCCCCACAGCTGCTCCATAATGGACAATTAGTGCACAAGAAAGCGTGTTATGAGGGCATGCAGGCATTCCTAGATGCCACGAAATACAAATATTACAACTAGAAAGTATGTAGGGACTTGAAAGTGATCGGCATGCTGATGGGAATTCAGTCGGGATTCACGAAATACTGCTGTTTTTTTTTTAAACCTCTGGGACAGTCAAGAAACTTCCAAGCATTATACAGAGTCGGACTGGCCTCAACGAAGATCATATGAGCCAGGAATCTCGAGTGTCCAGGATAAGCCTCTAGTTGATCCACAAAATGTTCTTCCCCCGCTCCGCATAAAGCTCGTTCTCACGACGCAACTTGTGAAAATTCTAGCCAAGAATAACTCGAAAGGTTTCGAGTATGTGGTGGAAAAATTTCCAAAGATCACTGAGGCCAATTTGAAAGAAGTCATCTTCGTCGGTCCGCAGATAAAGAACTGAAAGACCACATTTTCAGCACACATGTTGATGACTCGGAGCTGGAGGCCTGGACCTCTTTCGGTTGACTGTGTGAAAATCTCTTGGGAATCATAAGGTCTCTGGTTTTGAGGGCGGCGTGAAAAGACTTCTGAAATCCTATGCTGCTATGAGATGTACAATGTCGCTCAAGGCGCATTTCCTATATTCACATCCGGTTGTTTTTGCAGAGAACCTTGGAGCAGTGTCTGACAAACAAGGAGAGTGCTTCCATCAGGACAGCATCACAATGGAGCATGTATTCCATGGTTTCTGAAATGAAGGAATTCTTGTAGATTACTACTGGATGTTATACAGGGACGAACCTGAGTCAAAGCATCATAGGAGGTCCAAAGCTCAGCGCTTTTAGCTTGTGAAGAGCGCCATAGAAGGTTAAAAGCTCAACGTTTCTAGCTTGTCCTTCTGGATAGTATCATCTTTTCATGCTTTCTTAAAAGGAATACTGAATTCCTGCAATAGAAACTTTGAACTGGTAAAAATCTTATCATTTTACCTTCGTCCATGCATCATGTAGCTGCAGTTGAACTGAAAAAGTATGTATCCGTAGGAAGAAAATGAGACGTGCTGTTTCGAAACGGACTAGAAATTTGTAATCTGCATCGGAAATAGGTCAAGAAAAGTTACACCGCATCCTTGATGAGAAAAAGAATTCAATTTTGTTGACCAGTGTAATGAATATATGAACAAACAATGGTAGGTTTTCTGTATATGCTAAACTTAAACATGTATTTATCCCCATGGATCATGCAGTCTAAAAATGGTAACACAATTATTTTCCTCTTCCACAGTAAAGTTGATAGGAGGTACCAAATTGTTAAGTAAAGGGAGAAAATTTTGTAAATTTTAGTTTGTTGGCCAAACACAAAGAACATCATCTATATACCTAAACTAAATTGCCTTAGAGGGTAAGGTATCCCTTAGTAAAGATTACTTAGTAGTGGTGAAGAGGGGTACCCATCGCCATACCAAATTTCTGAGCATAATATTTTCCATTAAACTGAAAAACAATATTCTATACACAAATTCAACAATTCAATAAAAACAGTATTTGAAACAGGTAAATCAAAATTATCAAAGACATCAATCAAATATTCTAAGAGGTCATCAACTGGAACTTTTGTGAACTAGGATGAAACATCAACTTGGATGGGTATCATCAAGCTTGTTAACTAAGTCTACATTGTTCCTGATATTAGAATTTGATATCTTACCCACATGTGGGCTTGATATAGAAACTAACCATTTTGATAATCTATATGTGATGGAACCCTCTGAACTCAATAGAGGTCTTGCTGGAATATTTAGCTTATGTGTTTTGATAAGTCCATACATATATGGCAGTGGACGGGACAATGATCAAAATATTTTTGATGAGAGAATCATTATTTTTCAATAATTTCAGTTCTTTATTAAAGTGAGAATTAGCTGCTTCTAGGGGAGTTCTACTGAATTTAAAGTACGTATGCTGTATCATCACATAAAAGGTCAAAGTCAATTATTTATCAAAAATGAATGATCTTTTAATGTGATGATACAACATATTTTAAACTCAGTAGAAATTCCCTAGAAGCAGTTAATTCTCACTTTGATAAAGAACCGAAGTTTTTGCTGAAAGGTAATGATTCTTCCATTAGGAGATTTTCATCATTGTCCCCTTCACTGCCATATATGTATGGATTTATCAAAACGCATAAGCCAAACTTTCCAGTAAGACCTATAGTGAGTTCAGTGGGCTCCATCAGATATAAAAATTATCAAAATGGTTAGTTTTTTATTAAGCCCACTAATGGGCAAGATATCGAATCTTATAATCATGAACAATGTAGATATCGTTAAAAAGCTTAACGATATCCATGTTGATTTTGATTTCAAACTGGGAAGTTTTGATGCTTCATATTTGCTCACAAAAGTTCCGGTTGATGACCTCTTAGAATATTTGGTTTATATCTTGGAAAATATTGTGTATAAAAGATTGTTTTTCAGTTCAATGGAGAATGTTATGCACAGAAATTTGGTATGGGTACTTTTCTTTCACGAGGACTAAGTAATCTTTACATGGAATTTTTTGAGACAAAATTACTAAGGGATATTTTACCCTCTGAGGCAATTTGATTTTGGCACTTTCTATCAACTTTACTGTGGAAGTGGAAGCTAATTGTTTGTTACTATTTCTAGCTTACATGATCCATAGGGATAGAAACATGTTGAAGTCTAGCATATACAGAAAACCCACCAATGTTTGTTCATATATTCATTATTACTCAACTCAACACGACAGAGGTAAATGATCATTATTCCAGTCGATGTTCCTTAAGGCATAACGTATATGCAGTACAGAATTTATTGATGATTAGTTTGAGAAGATATATGCTATTGGATCTAAGTTAAAGTATCCTAGATCTTTTATTGATAAATCCCTTAAGTTGGTGAAGAAATCATTTTATAGAGTTAAATCCGAGCTTCCCCTTGATACCAAGAATCTTTTAGCATTTCCTTTTAGTGATAGTTTTACATTACTTCCCAGGTTGCTTAAATCCTTTAATGTAAATGTAGCCTTCAGCAATAACAATACTATAAAGAATATCTTAAAAACTCACCAGAAAATTCTGCGGGCTGTGTTTACATAGTCCCCTGTTAGAACTGTTTTATGTTTTATGTTGGGCAGACTGGTAAGGATTTTTCTGTTAGACTTAAGCAACATAAATATAGTATAAGAACAGGACAAGAATAAAATGCTTTGTTTAATCATGTTAGAAATTGTGACCATTGTATTGACTGGTGTAACGCTAATTCAGTTATCAACTGTAATTCCTTTAGCACGAGAACTATCATTGAATCTTCTGTTATTGTATACACAAAGAATTGTAACATTAATATTAGTGAAGCTCTATACAAACTTTATAGCTTTGTCGTAGTGAAAATTTGTAAACAGTTCCCTTTCCTGTCCACATAATAAAATTTCTGTGACAGGCATGATGACAGACCCAAACACCACCATCCGGTAATGCTTGTTTACTAGTGACGTCTTAGCTACGTCTCTTCGTTGTATATCAACTGACTGTTTTATGTCTTCTATCTCATTCTTGTATCTCCCCTAACGATGTGATCATTACACGAAAGTGCACTTGGGAGCTTATCTTGTTTCATTTTCTTGTGGTTTTATATATATATATATATATATATATATATATATATATATATATGAATTTCTTACGAAATTTAATTTGTTAGTTACTTACATTTCTGTGATAGGAATAAGATACGTACCTTCATTATCATCTTTTAAGACAAAAATTTCTCTATTCGTATCATAATTACCATCACTCATTATCAGAACCACTCTCATCATCACTATCGTCACTATCACCCTCGTTCTCCTTCCTCCATACACCGAGTCCCCTTTTCATTTATATTTTCCCCTTCTTCTTCTTCTTCTCCCTGTCTTCACCTACTCTCATCTCCCATTACCCCATCATCAGCTGCCCATCAGCACCACCATCATCAGCTTTCCATCATCATTAGCTTCCCATCACCGCCATCATCATTAGCTTCCCATCACCGCCACATTCATCTTCAGCTTCCCCTCACCGCAATCATCATCACCAGCTCCTATCACCAAAGCCACCACCACCATCAGTTCCCATCACCTTTTCTATCATCATCATTGCCATCCTTGCCGCCACCCTTATATCGTCAGTGCCCATCACCACTCCATCACCATCACATCGGCTTCCTATCACCACCACCACCATCAGCTTCCCATCACCGCCCTCACTGCTGTTGTTTTCATCGGTAAGGAGAACTACTACTGATTAATAAATGTGGACCACCAGTCATAGCGTCTCCCTCCTGCTGTTTCCCATCAGCCTCTCTCTCTCTCTCTCTCTCTCTCTCTCTCTCTCTCTCTCTCTCTCTCTCTCTCTCTCCTTTCCATCCACGTGCTTCTGTTTCCACCTTTTCTCCATACTCGGATCTTCCTATTTCATTAATCTCTCTTTCCTTTAATTTGTTTTTCATCTTTCCTTCTGTGGTTCTCATTTTCCATCCCACGCTGTTCCTTTTCCGTTTACGAATAGCTAAATTTTGAAAAAGGGCAAAGCTAGTTACGAGACGAGGACTCCGAAAACGCACAAGTATTTGACCAATTGTAAACCAGATTTACAGACATCTCTTCCAGTCTTGCGGGTTTAGATTTATTATGGGAGTACTCAAGTGATCTAAAGTCGGAAAATCTTCCAAAATATCTGAGAACACTGCTAATGCATGGATTGTCAAAAAAGATATATCACAAAAAAAGGTATGAGGGTAGAGGTATGCCTCAAATGATGATGATTGGCCAGAAGAACAGTATCAGTATGTCTGCTACGTGTACTTGGAAGGCGTATAACTCAGTCCATAAAGAAATGACTTTGCACAGCATATTTCTTTAAAGACCTGGCCTCTGTGGGGACATATGTCCACTACCGGCGTCCCTGGGGAAAATTGCAATACAGTCATATTTTGCACCACCAATCCAGTGCTGTGAACCCTCCGTCATCAGTCGAAGTGAGCCCATTTTTGGTTTGCTGAGCGTCCAGACGCTACCCTGCTACACAGTTCTGTTAACATGCAGGACCTGCGCATCTTACAGACAAAATACCTTATCTAATTGAAAAGTTCATCTGTGTTCCGATGCATGAAAAATTGAAATTGCTGCTCAATCTCATTCTATAAATTCTTAAGCGACGTGAACAACTTGCAAAGTTGAATTACACGGACTGAGAAAAAAGTTAAAATCGACAGACCAAAATTAGCGACAACAGAAAGTCACTCTTTGCATTATTTAGAGGGACCAAGATGCTGGTTTTAATGACATACCATCACACTGAGGCGCTGAAGATACGGAAAAATCGTATTGGAACAGTTAACGGACCCAAGAGGGTCGGTTGTTTTACATGGCTCTGTAGCTTTAACTATAGTGGTACAAGGATCTGCAAAGAGCTTAAAGTCCGTCTTCTGTGACCTCGAGGGATCAGGGAAAAAAAAAAAGACCTCTGACCTTCGTATAACAATAGCCAAGTATTGAAATACTGGAATTCTTTTATTCATAGCCATCCTCCAATTCTCAGAGACGTCTGTGCCTTTTGCTTGCGTCCTTCAAATGTAGGAGAATAACCGAATTGGTGGAGCAGGCTTGGAATTAATTGAAATGTTCCATCATGGTTGGTCGCTGAGTGTCGAGAAAGCGAGCAATTTCATACTTGGAGAAACCGCTTCTTCCCGAAGATGAAGGTAACATTCCCTAAGAAAGTTATTAAAGTCTTCTTGAAAAAAATTTCCTGAAAGTTTTAGAAGTATTATGAAAAAGAGTTTCATCCTCACAGTCGTGGGGAGAAAGGCCTGGTCCTTTGGTATTACTTACGTAACCCCAAAAAAGACTAGCATGAAACATTCTTGCCATCAGACTCCTCTTGTAATCCAATATCCTCAAACAAACTGTCCGTAGATATTTTCTCGTAAAAGTGTCTTTTTGACAGCGGTCTCTCTTCCAAGGTCAGCCTCTGCGTTCTCACATATGTTGCTGAGATCAAAGGGTTTGAGAACATTTGACCCGTCCTCCACTGCAGCCTCCGTGTCAGATACAAGCTCAGTAAAGGCTTTATCTTTTACTTATCTCTTTCCGCTCTTGAGGGTACATTGGGTTGGTGAGATATATTATAATGTCTGTCATGTGCTTAACGCACCGTAAGGACACTAGCTTAAAATGAAAAATACAAAAGAAGTGTCCACCTAAAGTTTTACCCATATGATTTTCATGTTGAGCACAGGAATAACTGTCTCTGTCACGTCTATTACCAAAGACTGAAAACTATTCTTGGCTTTTTCATTTTTTTTTTTCTTCATTTCCAGAGAAAATAAAAAGCTTGCTGCCGCTGCTGCTGCTGCCCATTGCTAGTCTCTTTGAGCTGTTCGCCTTTTGACTTCTGGAACTCTGTCATTTTCCCTATTTATTTTGCCTCTTTAGCTTCAAGTGCCGTACAGATCACCTGTACCACACAGTACTTACCATCAGTGGCAAACTTTGCGTGAGCTGATAGAACATCATGACCGCAGAATTTATTTAGGTTCTCCAGAATATCAAAGTACGCGTGAGGGACATGACAGGTACTAACTTCCTGTAGCCACTGATTTTCTTTTTAAGAAGAGACATTAAAATCTAACGTAATCAACCAAAATGCTACACGTATATAAAACAGTAAATAAAATAAGATATAGAAACATTAGCAGAATATGAAAGAAAATGAAAGTGATTATGGAACTGACTTAAACAAAGGTAGTCTGCGTGCGATAAGTTCATCTCTGAGGCATGAAGTGTAGGTCTGGGTGACTTACTTTTGGCAGGATGCTATGCCCCTCATCAGCATGCATCAGCATATCAGGTTACATGACCGTATATCAAACACAGGCTAAGAACTGTACTCGAAAGTAAAACTTAACCAAGGCTGGACGCGTACGCTGGCAGGGACGTGGACGCAGAGGGTAGCAGGGCAAATCTTCCTCTACTTCGTTAAAAGGTGAACTAAAAACGCTTTGGACTGAACGCCATCCCATAATTCTACAAAACGAAGCTTCGCGAATCAAGGCGGTCATTTTTGCAGAACGTCCCCATTCATGGCTTCCCGTTGGTAAACCCTTTTCGGTACTCAGGATTTCCTTTTAATCTCTTTCTACGCCAACATTTTTTCCGACATATCTGGCATTCAGCTTTCCCACAGCGTAACACCTAATTCACAAAGCTACCTGAATTCATTTTCCTTTTCGTTTTTAATCATGTTCCGTCTATATCATCTGCCCGAACTGTCTGTACTCTCTCTTTACTGAGCCTCCTCCTCATCCCGTTACTCCATTTTCTTCCCCTTCAAACCACAAGTTGAAGGTGGGCTACGTTAGGAGAGGCATGGGAACCGGGGTTCGATCTTCTGGGCGCGCGGGAAATTGCTCAGATGTTCACATTAATTAATTTTATTCCTCGTCCCGCTGTGTTTTATCGACCCCGACCGCCAGGTTCTCCTCCGTCCGTCCCAACCGCCCAAAGCTGCTGCCGCATCTCCTTCACCCCCATCTATCTATCTATCTATCTGTCTATCTATCTATCTATCTATCTATCTATCTATCTATCTATCTATCTATCTATC
>JAYMFT010420165.1:0-17699 GCA_038088735.1 Panulirus argus | reverse complement strand
CAGCGATCAAGTATAATAAATAAATAAATATAAATATATATATATATAAAATATTTTTTTTTTTTTTTACAACCTGTTTTGTTAGATATAGATGACTAAGAGGAATGTCAGCTTTCTTTTATATGGCCAGGTATTTCATAGATTAAGCCTCAGATATAGATGACTAAGAGGAATGTCAGCTTTCTTTTATATGGCCAGGTATTTCATAGATTAAGCCTCATACAGTATGCTTGTGGGATGTATAGAATTGGTTTTCACTGTTGGGCTTTTTTAATGTTTTTGTTAAGAACAGAGCCTTAACATGAAGAGTAAATTTGTTAAATATCTGTTTTGTATATACACGTTAAGTATCCCTTATCCGAAGTGCCTGGGACCAGAAGTGTTTTGGATTTTGGAGTTTTTCTGATCTTGGAATATATGCATATGCATAATGAGGTAACAGGATAGTTTGGAAACAAACAGGTTTGAGCTGAGAAATGCGTCAACATTTCGACTGTTCAACGGTCTTCCTCAGGAGATACTGATTTCATCATTCGGTGGGACTGTATTCCCCAGCAAGTGATGGTCACCCGGTTGGACACCTTAGCATGTCTCTTTCTTATTGGATTGCTTGTCTTGCTGCCTCCACTCGTTCACAGCAATCTGTGCTGCCTGATGTGATGAGCAGATGAACCCAGACTGCATTAACGTTGTCTTTGGTAGCGATGTAAGGGAAAGTTACTAAGTGGAGGGAGGAGTCTACTGGAAGGGTAGGGCATGTGTGCAAGTCAGAAGGGAGGAGAATGAATGATTCTCAATGAAAACTGGCATGTTTAATTTATTTTTGTATGGGATGGGGCATTACTTAATTCTACCTGTTTGTGGTTATGCCATGAATGAAATGTCATCTTCAGCAGGGTAGTTTCAGTGAAGTACAAGCTTGTCAAAGAACTAGTCCCTCCAAAGGAGTCCTTCCTTTTCCTGCTGCTGTTTGTAGCACAGCCTTGAAGCTTCAGGTGCCCCAGGAGAAGGGGTCCTGGGGTAATATGGTAATGATAATGGATGGGGGTGTAGGGGTAGGTAATTGCCAGGGTCTTGGAGCAAGGAATACGCCTGCAATATGCTGGAAACATTTACTGTTTGCTAATGACTGCTTTAGAGGCAAATTCCTGAGATTAGTGACAAGAATTTAGGAGAGAGTGTAAGAAAAGTTATGAAAATTATTGTGAATAAAAGTAAGGAAATTAGGTATAGATGGTGGATGAGATAGTACAGTTTGAATGCAAGTTTAAATGTGTAAGACCAGGATGAAGGGAAGTGCTTTATGTGCTGAGGAGTATATGAAAAAAATTGAAAATTGTGAATAAAAGTAAGGAAATTAGGTATAGATGGGGAATGAGATCGTGCAATTTGAATGCAAGCTTAAATGTTTAAGACCAGGAGGAAGGGAAGTGCTTTAGGTACTAAGGAGAGTACCTCATAGTGGATAGATCCATGGAGGCAGAATTAAGGGGTAAGGTCCAGGGTGCATTTAGGGCTGTGCGCAAAGGTCAGTGGCTGTAAGGGCGAATGTGGAAATTTTTGAAAGCATTACAGTCCTTACAGTTTTGCATGGCTGCACTCCTTAAACTTTGGATGCAAAGGAAACGTAGATGGTAGATATGCTGGAAATGAAATCCTTAAGGATGATAGTTGGCACATGGTAGGTTTTATGTGTGTAAGAAATGGCATCATCAGGGAGAGATGTAGAAGGTTGTGTGATTGGAAGGATCAACCAGAGTTGTTTATAATATTTTGGCAGTTTGAGAAGGGGAATGGAAAGAGACCTAACATTGAGGATCAGTGTGCCAGAAGTAGAGGGAGCAAGGGGAAGATGGGAGACTGAAGAAAATAGAAGAATTAATGATTCAGAATTTTGTTAGTCTTTATTCATTTAAGTATGGTGTTCAGTGTTTTTGTATCCTGTCCTTCATTAGCTCTGTGCTTTTGGCAAGTTAGTTAGTTAGTTAGTTAGTTAGTTTTTTTTTTTTTTTTCTTTTTTTTTTCTTTTTTTTTTTCGAAGTCTGTGTCTGTCTCGCTCCTTAACCAACAAGATTTTCTTTCCATTTAGTGTCTTTTTGGATTCTTTAGAGCACAATGTGGTTTTGTACGCAGTATGATCCCATTAGTTCTCATGTACCGTACATCAATAGTATGCTTGGAGTGTTGAAAGTGTATTTTCACGGCTAATTTTGTTTTCTTCATCCTTTCAGGATTACCAGAATGATAACTACTGTTGGGAATGTCATCGGGAAGGAGTATTTATCTGTTGTGAAATGTGTCCGAGAGTTTTCCACTTAAAGTGCGCAGGAATGGAGAAAGAACCAGAGGAAGATTGGGCGTGTAGCGAGTGCCATGCAGTAATGCAGGCAGAAAATATTGAAAATAGGCGAGTTCTTTGACCTGTTTTTTTATGTTATAGCTGGGCTTTCCTTTCTTTTCAGTCTCCTCATAATTTATCCCTGTATGACTGTATCCATGAGGTGTTTCATTTTTCTTTAGGTGGTATTTTTATGTTTTACTTTGTGACAGTAGACTGTAGCTGCATTCCATACTGATTAGCTCTGTTGACCAAGGATATGCTGCTACTAGCACCCCATGTAAACTGAGAACCACATGTTCATATAGTATCCTTGTTAACAGTGGCCCTTTACAACCAGTTATTGTAGTTTTCTACCAAAACACCCCAGTGGCCTGATAAGGGTGAGGCACTAAAGGCTAAGAATCAGTGCTGGAGTTTACTAGTTATGGAGACTATTGCTGTGGCTACTCCCTTGAGGGATTTCCAGAAGGGAACAAGTATCAGAGATATAGATGGTTAGAACACCCCATGTTAATGGAGCACCCTACTAAAGGATCATTCATTTTTTAATGAGCGCTTCTTGGAAATTCATTGATCTTCATTAACAAACAACCCCTCTTTAATAAATAAGATGCCATATTGGCTTAGCACTTTTCGTAAGCAGTACATTTCTCATCAGTTTAGTTTCCAAAATTAGCAGAATGCCCTATATAAACAGAGCATCTCAGCTCATGCCATACCCCTGTGAAGAGCATACTCCATGTACATCCTTTGTTCATGATGCAACCTTCATGAAATATGCACTCACTTTTGATATAGTAACAGTTTTTGCAAACTCATACACAGTTTCTGAATTTCTCCCTATATACTATTTACTTTTTTTAGGTAAAAGTTGTAGGTAGGAACATTATTGGGAGCATTGGGTAGAACTGATAGGTTGGAACATTATTTAGACATTAAGTAGAAATTTAGGTAGAAGCCTCTGTAAACATTGTATTAGTTGCCCTCTGCCAGTGGCCTGATAAGGGTGAGGCACTGAAGGCTAAGAAGCATCACTGGAGTTCACTGGTTATGGAGACTTTTGCCATGGCCACCCTCTCGAGGGAGTTCCCGAAGAGAACAGGCTCCTGAGATGTTGATAGATAGCTAGACATTTATAGCAGTACATTAATTGGTTTCACATGTCCCTTGTAGCTAAACCCTTTGAGTATGTTTGGTACTCCTTTACTGCATCTCCGAATTATGTATTTCTGTCCAATCTATAGTGGCTCTATTACTACCATTTTTCTTTCTTACTCGATCACCCCCTGATGTATTGTGAAATTACAATTATTAGTTTCGTGTAAGATTTTGTCTTTGCTGTGACTACAGGTTGTTCTGTTACATCTTTTTTGTAACTTGTAAGTTTTTATTGTTTTCTTTTCAGATTTCAGTTCCTGGATTCTGTTTGGTTAATATTGATATTTTTCCAGCTCTTACATATTTTTTTTTTTTATTCTTGTTACTTTACATATTGTATACTTTTCTTATTGTTCACTGGAGGGTAATTCATGTTAAACCTCTTCACATTATGGTCTTTTAAAGTACCATGCTTCCTTTTTTTTTGAACTGCTTTTAGCTGCACCTATTCAGATCTACTGCAAATTATGTATCTGTGCTGAATTACTGCATATCCTTTTTGTATCTGCTCTGAATTACTCATATCACATATATTGTTGCTCTTTTAACCTTAATTTTTTTTGCATATACAGCCCCTTCAGTCTTTTTATATGCCTTAATGCTTTCTGATCATAATGATGTAAATTATCTTTCGTCTCATCATTTTAGCAATTTATTTTTAATTAGCAATTGCTTCTCCAACCTTAGTGAAGTACTGTCAGGAATTGGTGAAAAATTACTCCATTTGCAAACATCCACTCTATGTCTGTCATGTTTAATGTACTAAAAGCAGTGTACCATCCACAGCCAAGCCCCATAGCCTTTTCCATGTTTACCTTTACTTCGTAAACCCTGGTTCAGCCCATTGATAACAAATGGCCCCCCATTCACATACCACATCGATCCAGTTCATTCAGTCTTGCATGCATCTAACCCTCATGAATGTTCAGACCTCACTACCCTAAAGCCACTTTCAGTCCAACCTTTCAGCACCATCTTAATCTTCAATTTCTCCTTCCTCCCTCCACTTAGGACATGTTGATCCTCAATTAACCTTTCATCGCTCATCCTTTACTTATGTTATGCTTATCATTTCAATACACCCTGGTCATATTACTCTTACAACCACACCTCCTTCTCGTATTGTCATTCACTACACAATCAAGTGCCTCATGCCACATACTGTCCAGAGGCACTTCATATCCAACATGTCCACCCTCTTATCTTTTGCATTCAGGGCCCAGGACTTGCATCCAAACAGCTCTGTTTCCCCCTCCAGCACTTGTAATTACACTGAAGACCTTAGTGTCCACACTGAAGACCTCAGTCCCCTTTACCCCCCAATGACTCCTTTGAACCCCATTGGTTCCATCTGATGCCAAGTCCAATCCCAGGTATTTAAAGCACCCTACTTCTTTTAGGTCCTTCCTATTCAAACTTATTCTCAGGATTGAGAGTAACTGATACCTAATGCGTTATATTTACTGTACTGAAGCGTCATTTGAATGATGACCATACAACAGGCATTATTATTATCTAACCATTGCAATGTTAAAATTGTGGTGGAAGAATCCTTCATATAATCTCATTCATTTTTTAGAGGTCCTTTCAAATCATGTGCTTGTATAACAGCATGCTTTATCGGAAGGAGCTAATCAGGTAATTCTAAGACATATCTGCTTGGTGCTTTAAATCAAAGCCAGCTGCTGAAAGTGTTTAGGGAATGTTACTTTAATCAGTTTTTGAGCACATTCACAGACAGAACAGCTCTTTTTTATTGTCAGCTTCTCCATGCCCAGGATAACACTTTTTGCAGTGGGATAGGATAATTTTGAAAGATTATCCTCTTAAGAAAGGGTGGAGGGGAGACCTGAAACAAGTGAATTTGATAAGATTTACGTGATTCATGCTGTATTTTAGGTTCGTGGTGAACCTTATATAAACTCAATATATGCCTCTTAAGCTATTATTATCTTAGTCGTTGTAGAACAGAAGAGCTAGTGAGAACAAAGGCACTAAATACATTAACTGATGTCCGTAAAAATCTAATTTGTAAACTACCGTTTATGTTATTTCTTGGTATTTGACGTTAAGCTCGTAATACACAGGCTTAACGTGGATGACAATATAGTGCTTACAGAGTTGTGAATGTTTGGGGAAGGATTAAGTAAACAGTTACCAAGTTCTAACAAGCTTTTACGAGTTCATCTATGAGGTGAAGAGGATAAGTGTATGAATGAATGTATAGAGGGGGAAGGAGATGGATACATAGATGAATATTATGTTGGAGGGAGAGAGTACTTATCTCCTTGTGACGAGATTTTATCATGATGGCAAGGCTGGCACAGAAGGTAATCGCAAAACTTGTTTGTTGGATGTTGCAGTATGGCTTGCCTACCACTCCACTCGCCATATAATTTGCTTGTTGCATGATACTGAGAAAGAGAGAGAGGCGATGGAACAGGAGAAAGAAAAGGAAAGGGTTGGATTTATACTAGGATGAAAATAAGTGGAGTCTTGTTATGGCACGTTCTTAGCTATAGCATACCTTTGGTAATTTACTTATCTGTGGAGCAATGAATGTGAAATACATAAAATTTAATAAAAAAAAATTACCGCAGTAAATATTATTTGATTACAGCGCTTTACAGGTTGGGAAGAAGTGTTCGAAGGGTAATGTTATTGAGGAGGTAACTTTATTATTCATGGCGAAGAGGTGTTAGGGTCCGACTCTTGTGTCATTTCAATTTAAAATTTCGAGGAACATTAATTTTGATAAATCGTGGCATGGTCTAACATTCCTTTGTCCTGAGGAATTTGAGTGTTCACAGAAAGGATTTCAGTCACTAAATCTTGGGTGTTTTCCATTCATGTATTTGATAAAGAAAATTGTCATTTAATTATGGTTAATGGAAATTTTTTTTTGTGTGGTCGTTATAGAATTAATAGAAAAGAGAATGAATAATAAAAGTGAGAGTGGTTCTAAAGAGAACTAGAAACATAACTGGAAAGCGAATGTGAAACCCTCTTAAAGGGTTGGGAGTGTGATGTAGAGCTCGGTTATACCAACGTTGGGTGTCGTGTTGGGGGGTGGGGTCGCAAGTCACGGTGCAAGTTTTTGAGTTCAGGAGGGCCCTTTGTGCGTGCTAAAGGCGGTTGCGTAGTTTTAGAGAAATCACACGTATCTTGAGGGATTTCTTATTAAGGTTGTTTGTAGCTGGCAGTATTTCTTACAAGTTCTTCCTATGTGCATAATTAATTTTTTGCCTTGATAAGGCCTGTGGTGATGATGCATATTACGTTTGACTTTCAGCATTATCGTTGAGGTATTTCCTCAGGAATTCGTTTCATTACATCGAGGTTCTAATCCCTTTTGATGGGTGTTACTTTGTAGGTTTATTGCACTAATGTTCAAGCACGCTAGTTTATTTATGATTATTTGATTAGGCCTAGGGTGACACGGTGGTGGTGACGGAAACCCCAAGGTGTCTGTACTAGTTGAATGTAGGTCCGGACCGACATGTCGCGTTTGTCCATGGGTTGTTGAAATGATTATATTGCCCGTGACTGCTTGTAGATCAGGTTAGCTTGGTGAAGGTGGCTGAACTTAATTTCATTTTTTTGTAATTTTGCATCAGAATTTGCTTATGCTTCTTGACAGGTTTATATTCAGTCTGCAAATGTGTTTTGACTGACGTATTTGCAATTAAAGGTGAACGTTAATGAAAAGGAGGCAGGTTATCCATTTACTTAATATATAACTACCCTAAGACCAGTTTCTGTGAAAGTCATGGTTGTTACTATGCACATTTTTAAAGGTTCTGCTGTCAAGGTTGCGCTTCTTCCATTATCAGCGAAATGTAGACTCCTCTGGAGTGAGAAGTTCTCTGTTAAGACTGTACTACCAATGATACGGCCTCGCCAAAGGTGACTTTTCTCTCGCGTTGTAACCTCGTGCAGGCGAAGCCAGATAACACCGGGAGGCAGATTAAAAATAGTTTTTAGAGGACTAGAGGTAAAGGTGAAGATTAGCACAATGAAAAGGACTCCGCAGAGTAAACATAGTGTTTGGAAGACTAGTTGAGGAGGTTTTACCACAGATACTCCGACAGGAACAACATGGGGGATATTGTGTTCGTTGTTTACATAGTGCTGCTGTAATTTAAGAGATCCCTTGTGACGTGTCAGGGCTACAGGAATGGGTTGGCATGTGCCGAAAACGGCCGACACCCTCTTTGTTTTGGAAAGTAGAGACGCGCCAAGTTTTACCAGGAGAGAGGAAGAATGGGATGAATGGATCGCCGTACTCTATTGTGCATAGAGATCTGCGCTGCGTAGTATAGAGGGGTGGGTTGGTGGGAGGTTCTCAGGCCGGTGATTGATGATGGGGCGAGAGGGGGTTGGGGGGTGAGCGAGAGGAGGGGTATAAGAAGGAATGGGATAGGTCAGGCCACGGTAGGGGTAGCCAGGGATAATGGATGTGACGGGTGAACATTGTGATAATGCCGTGGCTCGCGGCGTTTGTGACGGGGAAGCGGAGGCCTCTCACAAAGCATCAGTAACGGCATCGTAAACTCTTGGAATGCCTTTCTTCCCACTACCTCCCCTCCCCCCTCCTTCCCACTTCCCTCCCCTTCGCCTTATCACCCACATTGACATTTTCTTTGAAGTTCAAAACGGCATTAAGGATAAATCGGATGTAATGACAGTCAAGTGACGAGTTGATGCAGGAGGAAGGAGGGTAGAGATGAAGTAGAGAAAGTTCGTTGGGTGTGTAGTCGGTCGTGTCGGGAGGTGGTGCGGGAAGTACCTCCTCTGGCAGGCGGGGTCGGTGGCGGCGGTTTGGCTGTGCTGCTGCGGCGCCTGCGGCCTTACCTTGCGGCCACTGAGATCGATGTGGCAGCCTTGACCCTTGATTGGTCTGACTGCAGCTATGGCAGGAGCATGGATACTGGGGAGGGGCTACCATGTCCACAATGACGCCCTGTTGTTGATCTCTCACGCACGTCGAGAGCATAATGGAGCCTTGCCAGTTTTTTTTTTTTTTTTTCGTCCAGTTGCCACCACGAATGGTTGCTGGACGCTGCAACACAGGATGTCAAACAGAGGCTCATAAAACTGAAACGCAATTACCCCAGAGGTTCCCCTTCGCCTTGATATATCGCTAGCGTGAGAGAGAAAAATACATTGCTTGTAATTGCCCTACTGATGGTGTAGGTGAAAGATAAGGACAAGCAATAGAGAGCAAGTGTGAGGGTCTCGCGGGGTCTAATAATACACGAGAGCGGTGATAGAGTGAGAGACGGGTGAAGCACGTTATTATCTCCCCCACTTCCTTCTTCTCCCCTTCCTTCCCCCCCCCCCCCCCACTCCTTCAAACTTCTCGTTCCACGCACCCTCTCCTGCACGGCTTTGGGGCCCCAGGAGGGTGGGTGGCTTATGTGAGCGGCCGGTCGAGCGTGACGCTGGGTGGCGGGTGGGCTGTCAGGGAATGGCGGAGGGGGAGGAACAACCACGGGACGGTGGGTTAAAGTAGGGGGAGGGGGATTCGCTCACCGGTGGTGTGTTTATAGCTCGTAAAGCCATCGCATCTCCTTCCCACCCCTCCCCTCCCCACTAGCTTCCCTGTCACTAGACCCCTAAACATAGTGCTCACCCCAGCCAGCCAGCCACCCTCCCTCCCTCAACACGAGTTGTAGCAGCTCTGATGATTACGATGAGTTATACGATTGTCTCACGGACATAATCACTGATCGCAGGAGGACCATGGATTAACTGGCGATTCTGAGCCACCTTTCTCTCGCCTAAGACTTGTTCACCACGTAATCTCTGCGTTATCCTAAACTAGTGATCGAAAGGTGACAAGGGATGCCCTGGTGGGTTGAAATATGACGGAGTAGATTCACAGACTCGTCGCCTTTGGTTATGACAATTATTGATATGAATCACTGGAATATTAATCAGCCCACCCCTCACCGAAATACCCAAAGCCCGGGTCAAATCTTCGAACAACGCACACACCTGCTGCATTCATACATTCCTGTACTCCAGTACATCCATCTCCTCGATCATACTCCGTCACCTGCCCCACATCCACTACCCTCATTCTCCAAGACAAGCCACCACACTGTAGCCCACAGTCATGGCATATTCTGCAGCACACAGTAACCCAGACTCGTAGCCTTCACCCTTCCTTACACATGCCCTACACCACTACCTCTACACACCTTATCTTGCACGTTGGGCGTACAGCCTAAGCCCAGACATTTCGATCACACAATCTCGGCCCGCATACGCAGCCCACATTTTTGGCTTGTATCCTGTTATGCAACTCTTAATTTCTCATTTGATTATCCATATAATCTTTACAAATTTCCTTATGCAACCATCAACCATCATCATCAGCCCACACTTAAGGATCACTCGATAACCTTATCTCCATTCCACGATCCAAGCCCATACCTGCTGCCAATATTATATCCGACGCCTTAAGTCAGTCACTAAACCCCATACTCCAGCCCTTTCCCCTAACCCACATCCCATGATTTTCAATTAGCCAACACTCCAGAACTTTCCCCATACACTCACTCTCGTATTTTCACTTAGCCAACATCTAAATCTACTCCGGAGTCCATCCTAAGCCATTTTTCCGTCAGTTATGCAGATTGCTTCAATTTATATTGTCAGCAGACATATGTAGAGATACTTATAACTAGTTTCTAAATTGATGGTTCGATTTTTTCAGGTTTAAAAACAAATCACTATGAGTTGACGTGTTGTATTTCTATCTAACCTTCACGCTAGTTGCTTACCACCTTCACACGCCTCATAATCACACACATATTGTACCTTTTAACTCAGCCTTCCTTGCAGAACTAGTCCTTACACTTTTCACCATCCTCCTCACCCTGACACCATTTTTTTTTTTTAAGTATTCCTCAGCTGTACACTTTGCCTTCACGTATTTTTTCCTCATACTCCACTCAACCATACCTTTACTTTTCTCACCTTTCACTTTCACACCTTTCACTTACACTTTTCACCTCACCCACTCCTTACAATCAGTCCTGTCACCTTCACATCCTTCATCCTAACTCCTTACGCCTTTACTGTCACATTCCTCATCTGGAGAGTCCTCAATCTCGCATACTCCAATTACATATCTTCTTTTCAGAGTTTACATTCCTTACTCACACTTCTTTTACTTGCACACACTTCAGGCCTCACCTTTAGCCTATTCACATTCACTCCCTTTACCCCTCATCTCTGTCTTACCTTGTACACAGCAATACTGAAATTTCAGTCTCCTCATACAGTGGCACCTTTTGCTCTTCATCCTTTTATTCCTTATCCCCTATCCGTGCACCCCTCACCATCAAGTGACTTTTTATAGATAGTTCCAATACCGTCAGCCATGAAGCAACATGGTTTGAATTTGAAAAAATCTCGATGTGTTTGTAGGGTGGATGCTTGTGTATTATCTCTTTAGCTTACCTAATGAATTCTGCACCTTAAATTACATATACTACCAAAGTACCTTAATTACTTATTACTGTATGGGGAGGGAATTTTGCACTCATGAGGCTCCATCTCTTGAATATATTCTGCTATTATACATTTTTTCAAATTAATATATGCTGTCAACATTAACCATTTCTTTATTTTATTTACTTTATCCCCAGCTCTTTTACCATACAAGTACATCTTTACATATTTTTTGACATGTTTCTTAATTTCATGGTATGCCTCTGGTTGTATTCCTACATGTTTTGAAGAACTGTTTTCTGTGTCAGTCATGTCTGTTTTAAAGGTTCTAAAGTGAAGTGATGTGTGTATGTCTTTGTGGAGAGTGTTCGGCATCTGAGCAGTAAGTGTTTAGTGTCTTATTTAAGATGTTGCATCATGGACATGAAAGTTCCTGGGACCTGTTGAATCTGTGTTTGCAGTAATGTAGGGATGGATGATGTCCAGAGCATATATAGGGGAAGTTTGTCTGGGGAGTGTAGTTTCAGATGTTGTTTGATTCTGGTGGGATGGTGTTGAAGACTTGAGTTGTAAAGGTGCTTATTTAGTGCTTGTTGCATCATTTTCTGGTGTATTTGTTTCATCAGTGTTACATTTGCTAGGGATTGTGGAATCTGTAGGTGGAGGTTCTTGAATTGTTGGGCAGGGTTTGCTCTTTTATTTCTAATTGGGGTTTGTGGTTAGTTAAGGAGTAGTTTGGGTGGGAGGAGTTTCGTGCCCAGCTTATTGGGAGGATCTTTATTTCACTATGCAGGTGTTGAGTACTTGTGATGGCTAGGCAGCCTGTGATTGTTCAGAGTATTCTGTTTTGTGTGGCATGTTGCTTTATTATATTTGTTGTTGAGGAGATAGAAGATCAGTCAGGTAAGGCATAGTTTAGAATGGAGCAGATGAGTGTGTGTTTGGAATGTTGAGGGATTCTTTTTCTTGTCCAAATTTAGTGCCAGTTAGTGTTGTGAAGGCATTTTGTGTTGATATTATTAATGTGGAGAATGAATGCTTTCTGTGTATCATATGTGATTCCTCTAATAGTTATTTTGTTCATTGGGAATGATCGTCCATTCAAGATGACTTGGTTGTGTCAGCTGGATTCATGTCTGTCTGGGATTGAAAGAATGGTTGAAGACTTCTGTAGTGATGCATACATTCTGTTGTGGGTGAGCCATTATTTGAGTTGTGTTATGTAGCACTGCATGTTGTGATGTAATTGTGAGGTTGTTTGTATACGAGAAGACCTTCATGTTGAGGTTTACTGGATGTAATGGGAAGTCATGTCAGAAGAGATTGATGGTTGTAGAACATTGCTCCTTCGGAACTCTATTTTAGCGTTCATGGGTTGTTTTGGTGAAACCGTTGTTAAGGACTCTGCCATGGCAGCTGGCTATGAAATTGGCCTTTCCTTTTTTTTTTTTTTTTCCCAAGTATTATTTGTTTGAGAATTTGTCAGGGGACAGTTTAAATGCTTTGTTGATGTCATTTTCCACTATCATTTTGCCGGATGGGGGTTGTGGTTGGTTGAAGCCAACTAGGATATGTTGATCTTGGTAGTCTGAACTTCGTTATTTGCTTGTTATTTTATTAGTGTCTTGAAATTTTATTTTTGTAGAACTGTAAATTTTCTTGTGTTTATTTATGATAACCCTAGGAACCTTTTTGTTTGTGTTAAAACCCATATACATGTCTTATCTATACCAATGAAGAAGATATTTAGCAGTAAAAAATATAGCTTCATTTATTGATTTTACTGTTAAAGGTGTCTTTTTCCCATTTATGATTATAAAGCTAAATGATAAAGATCATAAAATGTTTGTTTTCATTGTTTTTGTAGTTGATTTACTGGAGAAGTGAGAGATAAATGGCTGCTATTTTTGAGGGCTTGGCAGTTGCTCATGGCTTGCCAGACTATTATATTTAAAAGAAAATGTAATTGAATGATGCATGTGATGGTATGCACCTTCTGTTGATGGTGACATTTAAGTGTAGCTAGTTAGATGTCACTTAATTCAGGTGATACAAATAATAGATGCTTTATTGATTTTTTTTTTTTCAGATCAAGATCTATGCAGCTTATATCTGTGGACCAGTTGTGCACACTATTAAAGTTTGCACTAAATCGTCTTAAAACTATGCCAGGGGTAAGTATTCAAGTATCCTGTCTGGTCTTAGGTAAAACATGCTGACTGTTAGTGAGTACACTGGTGTCATAGAGATAGTGGACTTAGTTTATTTCTTTAAAGTTAAGTAATTCATTGTCAAGACATAAGCATATGGATAAAAGTATATGGATAAGGAAATATTTAGCAAGATGTTCATATCTTACATAAGGCCAAAACTAGAATATGCTTCTCAAGTTTGATCAGTGCACCCAAAGTAGCCCAAAGAGCTGATGGAGAAAATTATGTGGAGGGTTATAAAGATAGTACCTGATTTGAGAGAGCTAAATTACAAGAAAAGGCTAGAGGCTTTAAATTTTCCCACCTTGGAAGAGAGAAGGGTGAGGAGTGAACTAATCGCAACCAATAGATTTTCAAAACAGATTGTTGGCATTGATATGAACAGTGCTTCAATATTTAGTGATAGAACAACTAGAGGACATAACGTGAAATATAGCAAACAGCTTGTTAGATTAGATGTAAAGAAGTATGTTTTCAGTATAAGGATGGTTGTTGAATGGAATAACAGGACTGAGGACCTCATTAAGGCAGACATCATACATTGATTTAAGAAGTTGTACGATGGAAGTGAATGTTCAGGAAATTAGGCCCCAGGAGTGGAAAATTCCCTCCCCATACTATACAAATAGATAATTACGTGTGCACACACACACACACACACACAGACATATACATGCTTTCAATGAAGTTTTATGACTAAGATTGCCCCTTTTTTTTTTTTTTTTTTTTTTTTTTTTTTTTTGGGGGGGGGGGGGTTAACAAATATAGCTAAGTTTTATAGAAGTACAATTTGGACTTGACTGAAGGTAGTAAAGTTTTTTAATGGTAACAGTGAAGAAACAATGAAGATGGTACAGGAAGTGGTAAGTGCATTTTTCTCAGAAATCATAAAGTACGTAAAGTAAAGGATTTCATTTATAAAGAGATAGACTGGTGGAATTTGGATTCTCATGGTGATAGGTAGTCATGAGATACAAGATTTTAGTGTATACTGGAAAAGTTCTCATACCAACATGTCAGTGAACATACTAAGGTGAGAGGGACTGGTACACTATCATTGGTAGATTTTATTTTCACACATACCAGCATGGATATTGGGAATACTGTATATGATACACCTATCAGAAAAAGTGGTCATGTAGTGCTTAAGTTTGACTCGGTGGTAAATGAAAAAAGAGCAGAAGTGAGACAAGACACAAAAGGGAGATATAATCATGAAAACTACACAAAACCATGGAAACTGCACAAACCTCTGTAATATCAAACAGAACATAGATTGGGAAATGAGACCTCAGTAGCCAGGAACCAGGGCTTTGTTGTGTAGCCAGGAACCAGGGCATTGTGATGAGAGATATTATGAAATTTAAAATGAAGGCACAGGAACATGGGTACCTCTAGCCCCAAATACAGAGGGACTGGTAACAGAGAGAAAAGAATGTTATGATTAAAAATATCTGTAAGCAAAGGAGCTTTGAGATGTGCACTGGTGAAATTGTCGACGACACTCCACTCAGCCAGCATCTGCAAGGTGTACAGGAGCAAGGAATGAAAATAGGAGGATAGGAAAAGAGGAACTAAGAAACTCTGAAAAGATTATTGTGGATGAGGCAGAAGAAAATCCAAAGCTTATCCATAAATTCATCTGGAATAGATTGTAAGTTAAAGGGAAACTAAGCAGCTTAAAGGATTCAAAGGGAAGAATTGTAGAGGATGTTGTAAGGATATGAGAGGAACTGAATTGCAGGTTCAAAAGTGTTTTCACATTGGAAGACATTGTAGCTCCAACACCGGTGAGATGGAATGGAAATGAGGTTTTTTTGTTTATTTTGTTTTAGTATGGCTGATCATCAATGCAACTGGAATGTCAAGTGTTTTTTTATGTGGAAGTCCTTGCTCTGTTAATCCTCATATGTGAGTTAATATTTGTGATTGACCTGAGATATTGTATTCAATCAATTTAACCCCTATAATTGAGAATGGAGTTGAAGGTAATAGGAAGGTAGATGGTTTCTCATTTAATGCATTCCTTGCTTGGAGGAATACAGATAATCTAAATTCTCAGTACCTAAGTGCCTGTTTCATTGAATTCTTTTGGAATGACAGTTTTCTTGTAGGCTCCTCCCATGGATAACAGAGTTTCAGCAATATTTGAGAGACTGAAAAATGAGTATTATAATCCATCTAAACAACACCAGCAGTTTCAACAGCACCACATAGATATTTAACACTTTCACTGTGCAGGCTTTCTGAAAAGGTAATTGCCAAATGCACAAAAGTCCCCAACAAAATATCACTGTCATATAATATTGAAGAAAATATCCAAAAAGAACTATGATTTCCTCTACATTGGAGTGGGACTTTGTATTGTGTGGATGGGAGTGTGTCCTGGATGGCAGCATGGATTCTCATCATTTATATAAGAATATTTGTGTAGTATGTAGTGCTTTTTTACTGCATTATTTCACAACAGTACATTATCTAGTTTTATGGATATTCCCAGATGTCTCATAGTACAGCAGAATGGTATAGTGTTATATGGATTGTGAGAGTGTTTAGGATATGACTATGATCAGCCCTTAAAGCATCATTATAAACTGTCATTTGAACTGTGTAGTATATATTTACAATAATAGAGGTAGATAAAATTATAGTATATCTTTTAAAGTTGCCTTTTCCATACTCATTTTCTTGTTTTAGATGGAGCCGTTTACAAAGCCTGTAGACACAGCTGAGTTTCCAACATATGAAGATATTGTGGTGCATCCTGTGGATTTTACATCACTGGAGAGAAACATCAAGCGCAAGTTCTATGGGTCCACTGAAGCATTTTCCTCTGATGCCAGATGGATTGTTCACAATTCTGTGATATTTAATGGAGGTAATCTAAAGTTTAAAGCACCAGATCATTACAGAGCTGATTTACATGTTATAGAGGTCTTCCTTGTCATTTGGAAGCTTGCATTGTGTGGGTTTGATGATTTACAATTAACTGTGACCAAAAATACTTCTTCTTTAGCTGAGATGGCATGGGCAAGTGAATGCCCTAACCAAGGCCACAAGCAAGGCTCATGATCCTGATGGCATCCATCCCCAACTACTAAAAGAGTGTGCCTCTGAACTTGCACCTGTGCTTGCTCGTCTATTCCAGTTCTGTTTAAAAACCAAAATTTTCCTTTTCCTTGGAAACATACTTCTGATCCCTCTAACTGTCGCCTTGTTGCTTTGACATCTACCATTTCCAAAGTCTTTGAATCCCTCCTCAACTCCCTATCCTTAAACACCTTGAAAGTCAGTCTTCTCTTTGATCACCCGTATTGCTTCCACAAAGTGGGATCCAATGGTGATATTCTTTCCTATCTTACTAATGTCTGGTTGTCATCTCTGAAAGATTTCTGGCAGTCATATGTAGTTGCCCTTGACATATCTAAGGCTTTTGATGGGGTGTGGCATCGGGATCTCATCTCTAAGCTCCCCTCTTTTGGCCTCCTCCCTCAATTTGTTCTTTGATATCTAGCTTTCTCTCTGGCCAATCTATCTCTGTGGCTGTTGATGGATCAGCCTCTCCCCTTTTCTCAATCAACAGCAGTGTCCCTCAGGGGCCTGTCCTATCTCCTATATTTTTCTCCATTTTTTCAATGAGTTTCTCTCTCCCACAAATAATCCAATGCACCCACATGCTGATGACTCAACACTGCGTTTGTCCACATCCTTCAATTCTGCTCCCTCTTCTCTCACTCGATCTGCATCTCGCATTGACCCAGCTTCCACAGTAAACTAAGACTTGGACAGGATATTGCAGTTGGGTACACAAAATCTAGTTAAGTTTAATGTCTCCAAGACCCAATTTCTACCCAACTCTCCTCTGAAAACTCCTTACAACTCTTGTATCTCCTTTGATGGTTCTGTAATTTCACCTCTTGACTTGATGAACATACTCGTTATTACTGTAACATCCACTCTTTCTTGGAAACCCACATTATGGGAATAGCCAAGTCTGACTATAAAAAAGTGGGTGTGCTTTTAGATGTCGTAACTTTTTCTCTTCTGAACGCTTGCTCACTTTATACAAAGGATTGATTCGTCCTTGTATGGAGTACTGTCTCACATTTGGGATGGTTCTAGCACTGTTTCCTTACTTGACAGTTGAGTCAAAAGCAGTCCGACTTATAAACTGTCCTAGGCTAACATCCAAACTTGATCCCCTTGCCCTACACTGCAATGTTGGTTCACTGGCTGCTTGTGTGCCCCCACCATTAGCTAAACCATTCAATAGTCGGCAAGCTGTTGCATCACATGATTATTGTGTGGCCATCGGCAACTCAAGGGTGTGCCATTTTGATGACTGCTTCTTTCCCTACACATTGAAGCTTTGGAACTCTCCACCTTCTCATGTCTTTCCCAATAACTATGACCTTCCTTATTTCAAAAGACAGGTCTTTCACTTTCTCAAAAACTCGTAAATCTTTCCCTGCCCCCCCCCCCCCTTTTTTTTTTTTTTTTTTTTTTTTTGGGGGGGGTTTTGC
>JAYMFT010420154.1:0-17699 GCA_038088735.1 Panulirus argus | reverse complement strand
GGGGGGGGGGGGGGAGAGAGAGAGAGAGAGAGAGAGAGAGAGAGAGAGAGAGAGAGAGAGAGAGAGAGAGAGAGACTATGATTCTTTTGTACTAACCATTCTAAGCTAGTTGTTAGCATAATCTTTTTTCTTTTCCTTTGAAATAGTTACTTCAACTTCAAACTAAAATGGAATGATATACTAACAATAAAAATATTACAGATCTCTGGTTCTCAATTATCTTATTACTGCTAACACACTGGAGATGGTATTAATATTCTTATAAACAGTTAATAACTTGCTGTTCCTAGGCACCTTTGCACCTCTGACTGAACAAAGCCAAACATTGAGAAGACATGCCAAAAACATGAGCCAATGTAATTCCTGAGAGCAGCTATTAAACAGCACATAGCAATCCTTGATTTGCTTGACCAAAACAATTTGCATCCATCAGGAGTTGCAAGATCCACTGATCTGTCTGGCTGCACAGTGATCAAATGCCGTAACATAGGTTTCCCCCTAAACCTGAAATATAATGTAAATATTTCATGTACGTATTCCTTATCCACTTATTGCAGTTAATACTGTTCACAATCTTTTAAAATGTATGCTAGTTTCTTATGAGAAATTTGTGCAAGGAAAAATATTTGGGAAATACTAATTTGTAATTCCTGTTCGTAGCTTAGTATCTTTTTGCATACTGTCAAATTAGATAAGAAATGAGCTACTGTAGCAGCTACCATCTTTCTTTTCTAAATTTTTCAAACAATTCTAAAACTGGTGAAGGATTTATGAGAGGCAGCATTGGTGTTTTAGTTTACTTCCCATGGCAAGAGCGAGGCACTCTTTTCTTTCTGCATCTGGCAGCAAATATTTAACTACTTCTGAAATAGTTTCATTTTGGATACTACCTGTTTCTTCACTCTTAGCACTTACAAGTTCTACTTCATTTTGAATACTACCTGTTTCTTCACTCTTAGCACTTATAAGTTCTATGTAAATGTATCAAAACAACGAGCAACATACCATTAGACCACACACTTGCCTGATGTTAAAATCTCATTTTCGCTCAATATAATGCTATCTCCTTTCAGGAACAAAACTCAAGAACACCAATCTTGAGATTTTACAACAAATCATCTGATTCATAGTTATGGTCTCATAGTGTCAACAGTGTCCAAAATAAAACTACTCTTTTCATTTGCCTATACTCTGACCAACCAATATAGTAACAGCATCAACCTTCTTAGTAAAGACTTTTAAATATGCATTACATTCATCATCTAGTTCCTAACAAACAATATCAACCTGATGTGGTGGTGAATCTTCTGGTCTTACCAATCCATTCGATAACTCATTATGTTGCATCTAAACAAAAAGATGCTTCGTGACATTAATACATATGCAAATCTACAGTTCATTGTTTTTCTAAGGTCTTCAGAGAAAAACTAGATATCTGATGAACCTCAAAGTATATCAGGTAATTGTCTAACACATTTAAAATTCAGCTATGAGGCCAAAAATGAAGTCTGGATTGTAGCTAATAGTTAGCTGGCAGCCAACAGCCAGGGAGGTATATTAACAGTACTACCTGTCTGGGTATCAGGAAGGTTAGTGAAGGCTGCATAGTGAGCCAGCACTTCAGTGTTGTCAAGCTGCACTCCTCTGACCCAGGTAGCTGTCTTGTAATTCTGTCCCACCCACACATGGACTACTGGCATTCTGTCCACAAACATACAATCTCTCCTTGTCATACATAACACTTGACAGCACTTAAACAGCTTATTCCTCCTAACTCTAGATTTTCTTGTGGTGAGCTCTATGTGCTAGCCCTGCCTTCTGGCAAAATGGTAGAAGAAATAGATGAAAGTAGTATGCAAGAACATTTAGTTTGGAGCTTTAGGTAGAAACATTAGGTAGAAGTAGTTGGTAAGAATATTGGGTGGAAGCATCAGGTAGAAGTGGTCAGGAGGAATATTAGGTGGGAGCCTCTACAAACCCTATGCTAGACTTGCCCTCTGCCAGTGGTATGTCAAGGGTGAGGCACTAAAGGTTAAGAAGTGGCAGTGGAGTTCACTAGTTATGAAAACTCTATTGCCATGGCCACCCCTTGTGGGAGTTCCAGAAGGGAACAGGTATCAGAGATATAGATAGAGAGATAGATAATCTATTTTGGTCAGAAGCCTAAATGCTCATCAATATGTACCTGGCTGAGAATGAAACTCAGAAATAAGATTTAAACAAGGTGTGGGAGGCACATGAGCACATGTACATGGACAACAAGAGTAGCAAAACAGTTCCTCCTCTGCTTCATGAAGGTGAAAAATCCTTATGTAAAGGCAAGGTAAGGTACACTTACAATAAGTGAAACTGGGGAGTCTTGATTTAAAATTTCCAAGCTAAATACAGCAGATGAATCACCAAAATGCTCTAGTCAGGTTTCATCAACATACTGAGTTAGATAAGGCCCAAGACACTGCCTTTCTCCATTCTGCTCCTGTACAGTTCAAGTCTGCCTGTGACATTTAGCATATTCTAAAATCAGCCAAGCATTAAAATACTCCCTCTCTCCCTGTTTTCCTCCTACACAAATTGCTTCTGAAATGCATGTAACCCTTTAAAGTAAAGTGGGTACTTTGCATGAATTTCACATGTGGTAAGTGTAGAGCACTTTCAGCCTTCATTTATGAAATAATAATATAGTTCAACCAACACTATAAAAAGCATTCAAGAAAATCAAGCTTTTCCGTTAATTCTATTAATACTATTCCAACCCTGTTTCAACAAGCTCATCTGTGATCTCATAAGGTTCTAGAATTGAATAGTCCCTCAAATAAAAAAAGTATGTTTGTTAATGACTAAACACCGTCATTTCCAATTGGCTAGCTTTTACAAATACCTAATACATAATAAACCCAGAATAAGTAACTCATGTTTTGGTAAATATGCACATCTTAATTGCATTAGATGAGTCTAACTTTCCTTAGATGGATGCATCATATGTATAACATGAAAGAACATGACCATTTTCCACATACCAATGAGTTTGAAAGTACAAAAATAGCTTTGTAAAGGAATTCTATGGCAGTTCAACAAATTTTATGTTACCATATGAAAAGACTAAATATAAATATTTGAAAAAATTAATCACTTCAGATGACAACCTGGCCAAATCAGTGTCTTTGATTGAAGATTCATAACCCTCTGCTATATCTAGTGAAAGGTAAAGATTTCAGTCACATACACTAAGTAGTAAATCAAAATGTTACGGTACTCACCAAATTTCTTTTACCATCCGGTTTGTCCATTGTGCTTAATAACCTGAAAGTAAAGCACCACATGTAATTCAAGTCTTATAAAAATTCTGTCCAAATAAAATTACTTCAACATTTATACCATGTTTAAAACTGTTCTTTGAAATAAGTTACAGCAGTCAATGGTTTTCTTAAAGAAAGTAAAATATTTTTTCATATGAAGCAGGGAAATGAGTGGTCAGAAACTGAAACAAGGACTGACTAGCAGAGGTAACACATATTCACTATTCAGAGTTTAGTCAACCAATAAATTTAATAAGCACTGCACTATCCCTCTCTCTCTCTTTGTTTTTTAAAGGCTCCAGCATTGAAAAAAGTCCACATCAAGGCCAAGCCTCAAATGAAATATAGAGAATCATGAAACGGAAAAAGAAAAGATGAGGGAAAGTATTTACAAATTTCTGAGTAAATGAAAGACCTGTCTTTTTAAATGTGCCAGGTCATAGTTATTGGGAAAGACAAGAGAAAAAGAGTTCCAAAGCTTTAATGTGTAGGGAAAGAAGCAGGAATAAAAACGGCCCACCCTTGAGTTCCCGATAGCCAAGACAAAGAGGATTAAAGACCTGCTGTACTGTTACTATGGCAAATGCATGAATAATAAGTTTCTTTATGTAATAAAAGTGATATGAATAAGGATCATTTTGCATCTACGGCTGTGTTCTATGAACTATAAAGAATCTCTACAATCTCCGGGGGTTCAAAGCCTCTAATATCCTTCCTTTTGATGTTGTCTCTCACCCTTTGCAAAGCACAAAGTAGACATTAAGCAGTAGCAGCTCTAACTCACTACTGGAATATCCTTTGGAACAAGTAGGTCACCCTGACAAATACTGCTGTCAGCTGAGGAAAAGGTCATTAAAAGAGGGGAAGGAAGGGCAGGACACAAAAATTGAGAAATTTGCCTAGAGGACATTGCCATGGAGAAAACTAGTCTTTCAATATTCAAATCTCACTTTTTGTTGAGGATCGGCGTTTCTGAGTTTGGATACTCAGCATAAAAATGAAAAAGGGCCTCAGGAGGGGCAGCTGGGTGGTAGGAAAGATTTGCATTTGGTATTATGCTGGCAAGTTGCCAGATGTTTGAGATTTTGTTGTTTAGCCAAGAGTAGTTTAAGATACTTGTAAGAGCTTGGACTGCATTTGGGCCACAGCGTTCTGTGGGAAAGCTTGATACCTTGTCAGGTACTTTACAATGAGAACAATTTAAGCTTATATTTGCATTGCTTGTACCAGTAAGAGTGAGGGGTGTATGGACAGATGCTTCTGGATAGATTTGTGTAAGTTTTTCATGACTTTCCTTTATAACTGGCTTATGGCTGACTTTTTTGAGGGGGGATTGCTATTTTTCAGTTTGCGTTCAGTGATTATAATAGTGATGGCATTATTTTGAGTTTGAATTTATTTTCATTTCTGTCGGTAAGTGAGAAAGTCATGGCAAGTGGTTTGGTGAAGAAGAGGTGGTGAAAGCCTTATGTAAGATGAAATGTGGCAAGTGGCTAAAAAGAATGATAATACACTTGTATTTCTTAAGAAAGGGTAAGACTGAGTTGTTGATGATTAGTTAGTTTGGATTTTTAATGTATGTATGTGCTGATCCCTGGGGAGAGGGTAGAAAGAATACTCCCCATGTACTCCCTGTGTGTCGTAAATGGCGACTAAAAGGGGAGGCAGTGGGGGGCTGGAAATCCTCCCCTCCTGTTTTCACTTTTCCAAAAGAAGGAACAGAGAAGGGAGCCAAGTGAGGACTCTTCCTTTAAGGCTCAATCCTCTCTTCTTAACGCTACCTCGCTAACGCGGGAAGAGGCGAATATGTATGAAAAAAAAAAGTGCTGATCATGGCGAGAGCCTGATAATTGGCAGAATGCAAGTATAGTGCCACTTATAAAAAAGGAAAGGACAAAGGTGAGTGTTCGAATCATAACAGTATTAGATTGATGAGTGTACCAAGTAAGCTGTATGGATGAGTGGTGATTGTGAGGGTGGTTGAAAGTACCCAACATCTGACTGGGATGAAGAATGTTGTTTCAGGTATGGTACAGGATGTGTGGATCAGGTGTTTGCTTTGAAGAATTTGAGCGAGAAATACTTACAAGTAACAGAAGGACCTGTATCTGGCAATTATGGATCTGGAAAAAGCATGTGATAAGGCAGATAAGAGAACTTTTTGGAAGGTGCTACAACTGCATGGTGTGTGATGAAAACTATTAGAAGCTGTCATGAGATTTTATCAAGACAGTAAGGTGTGTGTGATTGGGTAGAGAAACTGAGTGAATGATTCCAGGAAAAGGTGGGTCTGTAGGAGAGGTGTGTTTAATGTTTATGGATGAGGTGGTGAAGAAGGTGAATCCAAGGGTCTTGGGAGAAAGGAGCAGGGTGGTGGGGTGGATGGGAAGAGAGTCTGTTGCTGTTTGCTGATGATACAGTGATGGTGACATATTCAAGTGAGGAATGGCAGAAGCTGATTTCTGAGTTTGGGAGCATGTGTGAAAGGAAAAATTTGAGATTAAATATGAATAAAAGAAAGGTTAGTAGGTATTAGTGAGAGTTTAGAAAGAATTTGGAAGTGGAGTGTATAAATACTTGGGTGAGATATATGGAATTTGTGGAAGAGAGGTAACTCATCTCTAAAGGCAAGGATGGGTATAACTGATGGTACAGAAGTCCCATCGATGCTATATGGATGTGAGGTGTGGGCCTCAGACAAAAATGTAGAGGATACAGAGAATGTGATGGAAATTAAATGCATGAGGATACTAAGCGGCATAAGAAGGGATGTTCCACAAAGATATGATAAGGTGAGAAAGAGGTGTAGTAGTGGTCTTTGGACCACTAAGTGAACATTTCACTTGACTGCAAAACTATCCCAATGAACTAAACCATGGCATTAATAGGATAAAAAGGAATATAAACAATATAAAAAGAATTAAACCAATGGTGCTAATGTTCTACATTCGCTCACATCCACAGGAAGTGGACTAAAAAAAACACACACACACACACACACACACACCCATGCAGGTCAGTTCCTAAACAAGTCAACCCTTCTTATCAGTGAGGCTGCTACTTCACAAAAGTGACAGCATGCATAAAGAAGCAAAATGAGTCCTAATTTTCCTAAGCACTAAACTGAGCTCATCTGCCAGGAATCCTCACTAACAAACCCCCCCCCAAAAAAAAAAAATATATATATATATATATATATTTTTTTTTTCATACAAATTTGCCTTTTCCCGCATCAGCGAGGTAGCGTTAAGAACAGAGGACTGAGCCTTAGCGGGAAAATCCTCACTTGGCCCCTTCTCTGTTCCTTTTTTGGAAAAGCAGAAACTGGAGGGGAGGATTTCCAGCCCCCCGCTCCCTCCCCTTTTAGTTGCCTTTTAAGACACGCAGGGAATACATGGGAAGTATTCTTTCTCCCCTGTCCCCACACACACAGAAGCAGCAGCAGCAGCAGATTTGTCAGAAATGAGCAATTTCGTCGAAAACCAAGTTGATAATCGTTTATTAAGTGTTTCACAATTCTACCTCGAATGATGGTTTCCAAAGTTTTCTAACTACACACGTTAAGCTAATAAGACGATAATTTCTGGGCAGTGACTTATTATCTTTCTTAAATACTGGTGTTACATTGGTAAATTTCCATTCATCTGGAACTTTTCACATAGGATGTGACTTGTTGAAAAGGGCAGTCGAGGGCTTAACTATCTCATTATTTGCCTCTTTCACTGTTCTCAGATACAGCTTATCAAGGCCTGCCATTATATTCTTTTCATTTCATTTACTGCTGACAGTATGTCTTCAGCTTTTATGTCAATTTGTTGATGCACGTCCACCTCTCTATCAATGAAATGAGATTTAGAACATGGGTTGTGTCTTCGATAATAAACACAGAAGCAGTTATTTTTGCCATGGCTTCATTGTCTTGAACCAAGCAACCGCTTTCCATGATTAATGAACCTATTAACTGAGTAATGACTCTCTAGAGGGTGATGACTCTCTTGCTTCTAACATAATCCCTTTGGGGTTCTCTTGCTATTTTCATCTATATACACTTCATACTGATGTTTACTTTGATATATAACTCTCTTACGTTCTCTACACAAATTTACAAACCTTACTATATCATGTTGGTTATTGGATTCCCTGAATTTCTTTTGAGCTACTTTCTTATGCAACAGGCACTTTTTTCTTTCACCATTCCACTACCTTGATTTTGTTTTATTTTGTTTTAGAAATAAACTGTCTGCTGCACACTGGTACATATGTTCCCTCTGCTGCTTTGAAGATTTTTCTGAAGCTTTTCCATTTTCATTGACTACATTACCCCAGGTTTGCCTGTCAAGAGCAATGCGAATATCATTAAAATTTGCACATTTAAAATCTGTAATTTTTTCACAACTGTCATTTTGACCAACTGTACATGTTGTGATGAAAGAAACCTCAAAAGTAATTTGTCAGTGATCACCTAATGTGACCCTAAAATATTCTGAGCTCTAAGTGGTTGTGAGAAGTAAGACAATGATGTCATCTCTGTGGCAGCCTTTGATTGGATAAAGGCAGGCCTGAAATGTGTAAGCTGTTACAACCATGAGTGAGCAGACAGTGAAAGGTAGGTGAGGACAGTAGTTCTTCACCAGAAACAGCGAAGGTTGGAAGACCCAAACTCTGATTTTCTTAGAGAATATCCAAAAGAATCACTCATGCTCACAAGACAGAAAACAGAGGAGGGAAAATAAATCTTAAATGCTTAAATGGTTATGAAGATATCAGTGTAGATATCAGCAGTTCTCAGACTTTTGAAAGCTTAACTCTACAAGGGACAATACCAGATGCTGATCAAAGAACGATCAAGAAGGACACTTGGAAATACTTTAACAGAAATACTGAAGTTCTGGAACACACCTAAATCAAATTAAAATCATGGGAAGTAGATATTGTAAATATCCTCATGTTCTAATACAGTAGGGTAATGATACAGCATGGTTCAACATAACCATTTTGATATAGCATGGGCACCCAAATTACTGCCGTTTTTCATTATAACACAAGCTGTTGCAGTATACTGTGAGACCAGCTGGCCATACACCACAAGGTACCAATGCTGTGCATATCATGCAGCCCACTGTGCCAGTTCTCTGTAAGCATTCAAAGAGTAGGGATGCAACGTTTTCTAATTTTATAATTCTAATCTTCTGCCCACTTGAACCACTCATCACTATGCCTATGTGTCCAGCAAGTACTCCTACTACAAGTGAGTCTGTTACAAATATTGAATGAGCTTGAGCATGGGTCTAGCACTTCAGCAGTTGCTCACTGTTATAGCATTAATGAAAATAGCATCCGCACCGTAATGAAGAAAAGTAAATCTATCACAAAAGCCTTTTCTCAGCCATCTATTTCCAAGATGGCAGTGCATCTCAGGATGATGACATAATTAATAAATAAATAAATGTGAAGATGAAAGAGGCTTTTCCATTTAACCCTTTCATATCCTTAAAAAAAAAAAAAAAAAAAATCCCTATCCTAAAACTTTGGGGGTTTCAAGATTAATGTTAAGTGTTTTTCTCCTTAAAACATCACAGATTATGCTAATAAAATATAGAGAATATATATTGGCATATGTTTGACTTCAGCTCAAATAAATAATTACAGGAATAACTGTTACATAATCATCCAGCATATGTATTCTGCAACACAGCCACACTCAACCACTAGATATACGCTTGTCGTACAGTAAACATTAGCTGTTTACATACTAACTGAGAGACATGTAAAGGAGAGACTCTTGGATGCTAATGTGTTGAGAGGGGCAGCTGGTGAGATGTCTGATCATCACCTGTTGAAGGAAAGGGTGAAGATTTGAAGAAGATATTGGAAGAGGAAATTATATCTGTGAAAAGATGGTGGTGAGAGTACGTGAAACTAGAAAAGATGTGTTTATGAAAAAATACCAGGAAAGATAGGGTGTAGAGTGGCTTAAGGTGAAAGCAAATGAAGCAAAGGAAGTGGGTGAGAATGGGAGATATTTAAGGAAGCAGCGCTGGTATATGGATGAGAGGTGTTTCGCATACACAAGATGGGAGATGGATAGGCGGGATAAGGCAAAGACTGGTGGGATGACAAAGTAAGTTACTAACGAAAGACAGGAGAGAGTTATTGGACAGTACTTATGGGGAAGGAGTGCAAATAATAGGGAGATGTACAAGACAAAGGTCAAGAGTAAGGTGCAGGGGTTGTAAAAGAGGGCATATGAGAGTTGGGGTGAGAAAGTATCAGTAAACTCCTGGAAGAATAAAAGTTTTAGAAAAGGTTAATACAGTGAAAAAAAAAAGAGAAATGGGAACAGCAATGAAAGGGACACATGGGAAAGTGGTAACAGATAAGAAAGAGGTGAAGAGGAGATGGAGTGAGTATTTCGAAGGACTGATGCATGTGTTTAATGTTAGGGTGGCAGATGTAGGGTGTTTGGGTAAGAGAAGTATGCAAAATGAGGGAATCATGGAAAGCAGTTTGGTGAAGAGAGAAGAGGTGGTAAAAGCCTTGCATAAGAGAAAATGTGTCATGGCAGCTGGAGTGGATGGCACTGCAATTGAATCTCTTAGGAAAGGGGGTGACTGTGTTGTTGATTTTTTTTTTTTTAAAGACTCCAATCAGTGAAAAAAAGTTCATATCAAGTCCAGGCCTTAATAGAAATACAGCAAGGATTATGAAAGAAAAAAAAAAAGGGGGACAAAGGGAAGCATTTACAAATTTTTGGGAAAGTGAAAAACATATCCTTTAAATTGTGCCAGGCCCTAGTTACAAGCAAAGACATGAGAAGGTAGAAAGTTCCACAGCTTCGAGATGTAGGGAAAGAAACAGTTATCAAAACTGCCCACCCGAGTAGCCAATGGCTACATGGTAATCATGTGACGAAGCAGCTTGCTGAGTATTGCTTGGTCTAATTAGTGGTGGGAGCATGTAAGCAGCCAGACGTTGAGGGCAAAAACCAAAGTAATGCCTGTTAAAGAGGGAAAGTGAACCAACGTTGCAGCATAAGGCAAGAGGGGTTGAGTATTGAAGTTAGCCGGGGAGAATTTATAAGTCTGACCACTTTCAACTTAAGTCTTAGCTTGACTACGCAATACTTGGCAAGCTGCTGAGTCACATGAATATTGTGTGGCCATTGGCAAATCAAGGGTGGGCCACTTTAATAACTGTTTCTTTCCCTACTCCTCGTAGGTTTGGAACTCTCTACCTTCTCATGGCTTTCCCAATACCTATGACCTGGCACATTTCAAAAGACATGTTTTTCACTTCCTCCAAAATTCATAAATACTTTCCCTTGTCTCTTAATTTTCCCTTTCAAAATCCTCTCCACATTTAAATTAGGGTCCAGCCTTGATGTGGGCTTTTGTCCATGACTGGAATCTAAAAGAAAGGAAACAAAAAGAGCAACTGTTCAGAAGAAAAGAAATTTGACATCTAATCAGGACACCCAGTTTTTCAGATGTTGACTTACCTGTTCCTGTAATATGGGGTTTCCAAGAAAGAGTAAATGTTACAGTAATACCAAGTATGTTCAGTGAGTCAAGAAGTGGAATTACAGAACCGTCAAAGGATAGCCAGGAGTAGTGAGTTTTCGATACACAGATGGGTAGAAACTGGGTTTTGGAGGCATCAAACTTATCTAGATTTGTCTATTCCAATGAGATATCCTGTCCAAGTCTGAGTTTACTGAGGAAGCTGTGTCTGTGTCAAGACGGGATGCAAATCAAGTGAGAGAAGGAGCAAAATTGAAGGATGTGGAAGAATGAGTGTTGAGTCATCAGTGTATGAGTGTATTTGGTTATTTGTGAGAAAAGAGGAAATCATTGATAAAAACAAAAAGTGTAGGAGACAGGAAAGAACCTTGAAGTACATCGCTATGGATGGAGAATAGAGAGGGAGGCTAATCCAGCAACGAGCACAAAGATAGATCAGCCAGAGAGGAAGCTATATATGATGGAGCAAAGTGAAGGAAGGAAGCCAAAAGAGGGGAGCTTAGATATGAAAACACAATACCACAACCTGTCAAAAGCTTTGGATATGTCAAGAGTAACTACATGACTACCAAAAATCTTTTAGGGATGATGACCAGACATTATTAAGATAAGAAAGGATATCACAAGCAGATCTCGCCTTATGGAAGCCATTCAAAGTGTCTAAGGATTTGGGAGTTGAGGAGGGATTAAAAGACTTTGGAAATAGTAGATATCAAAGCAACAGGACCATAGTTAGTGGGGTCAGAACAGTCACCCTTCTTAGGGATTGAATGTATCAACACATGCTTCCAATAAGAATGAAAAATTTTGGTTTTTAAACAGAACAGACAAGCAAGCACAGGTGCAAGTTCAGAGGCACACTCTTTAGAACATGAGGATGAATGCGGACCATAAGCCTTGCTTGTTTCCAGAGAGAGAAGTGCTTTTCGGACAGTCAGAAAAGAGATTAAGGAGAGGGGCATAGGATTAGTAAGAGGAGCATCAGGGGGTGAGGGAATGTTACAATCATCCAAAGTGGAGTTTGAGGAGAAATGGGAACCAGAGAGAGTTGCTTTGTTTACTTGAGAGATAGCTATAGTACCTTCACAATGGAAAAGTGAAGGAAAGATAAAGTGACAGAAGTTGTTAGAGATGTCCTTAGCGAAAGACTAGAAAGACTTATCAGTGAATGACAAGGAGAGGTTATCGCACTTCCTTTGAATAAAGGAATACTTTGCCTCATGGATAACTTTTTTGCAATGATTACAAGCAGTGATAAAAGCTGAATAGGAGTAAGAAGAAGGAGAGTTTTTCCAAGCCCAGTATGCTTGATCCTTTGCCTGAAAGACCTCAGAACAGGAATGGTTGGTCCATAGACAGCAAGAAAAGGGCATCTTGGAGGAAGAGGGGATAGATGCTTCCATTCCCGTAAGAATGACCTCCACTATGCATTTAATGGAGAGAGAAGCATCACCACATAAAAGACAGTAATTTACCCAAGGAAAGTCAGAAAAGTAGTTATGTAAGTTATTCCAGTCAGCTTTCTTGATGTGCTAGTATTTACACCTAGAAGGGGCTGCTGGAGAGGGTGGTGCCATCAAAATAGATACATTTATGAAAGGGAGATCAGATGAACCACTGGGGGCAAGATTGTGTAGTTACAGCAGCATAGACTAGAGGTGAAAAACAAATCCAGAATATTAGAAGAGTGGTCAAAGCAGTCAGGAATATGGGTAACATGGGAGATAATTTGCTCTGAATCAATGAGATTGGAGGATGTGAGGGTTTCAATCCCTCTATCATCCTTATTGGAGGCATTCAACCATTCCTTACAATGAACACTGAAAACTCCACAGCTGCCAATCTTGGCTTGCTAGTGAAAGGATTCCACAGTCTCATGGCAGGAGTTTAGACATCTGGAGAAGATGAATAAATCTTTAGAATTAAAGAGCAATAGGCAAAACAGAGAAAAGTGTAGTAGTTGGGTGACAGGCCCTGAACCACATAACATCAAAGTTTGGGGACTCAAGGTCCTTGAGGCATGCAACAGATGTGATGATGTTGGAATAAGCACAAACACCACCTTTGAATGGAATCACAAGAGGAGATTATAATTGGATATGAAAAGGGACTAGCTAGAACATCATTAAACAAATGTCTCACACAGAAACATGATATTAGGAGAGGTACTAGACAGATGGTGTTCAATGGAGGTCATAGTGAGGTGCACGAGGATCGACAAAATGCATGCATTGTGCCATTGTATAAAGGCAAGGGGGACAAAGGTTTGAACTACAGAAGCATAAGTTTGTTGAGTGTACCAAGTAAACTGCATAGGAAAATGGTGGTTGAGAGGGTGAAAGCATGTATAATGAGAACAAGGAAGAACAATATAATTTTATGAGTGGTAAAGGATGTGTGGATCAAGCATTTGCTTTAAGAATATGAATGAGAAATACTTAGAGAAACAGAAGGGCTGCTATGTGGCATTTACATATCTGGAAAGTGCATATAATCAGATTCATAGAGATGCCTTGCAGAAGGTCTTAAAAAGCAGTGAGAAGCTTTTCATGAGTGTAAAGCATGTGTACGAGCAGGAAGAGAGAAAAGTGTGTGGTTCCAGGTGAAGGATGGTCCGTGATAAAGGTGTGTGATGTCACCATAGCTGTTTAATTTGGTTATAGATGGGGTAGTGAGGTATGTAAATGCAAGTCTTGGAGAGTGGGGCAAGTATTCAGACTGCAGGTGGTGAGGGAAGCCAGGGAAAAGAGTCAGTTTTAATTTGATGATAGACAGTTTTAATTTGATGATAAGACAGCACTGATGGCAGATTTGAGAGAGAAACTACAGATGACCATGACTGAGCTTGGAAGAGGTTGTGATAAGAGGAAGTTGGGAGTAAATGTGAATAAAAGCAAGATTATCAGGTTTAGCAGGGCAGAGAAAGTTAGGTTGGGGTGTGAGTTGAATGGAGAATATTTGGAAGAAATTTAGTGTTTCACATACATGGCAGTGAGTAGAACCATGGAAGCAGAAGGGAGTCATAAGGTGGGTGAGGGGGAAAAGTTTCTGGGAGCATTGAGGAATGTGTAAAGAGAGAGACTGTTATCTGCGATGGTGAAAATAGGCAGTCCTAACAATATTGTATGAAAGCGAAACATGGGTTATACATAAGGATGTGATAAAGAGATAAAAGGGGCTATACATAAGGATGAGAGGAAGAGGGAGGATGTGTTGGAAACGAAATGAACAAGGACAATACGTGGTATAAGATGGTGTGATCATATAAGTCATAAAAGGGTAAGAGAAAGGAGTGGTAATAAGAGTGTGGCTGAGAAAGCCAATGATAGTGTGCTAAAAAGGGATGAAAAAATAGAGAGAGAAGGAATGAAGAAAGGTGGACAAAAAAGACACATGTGTCATAAGTGAAGGGGACAACTAGAAGGGGGAAAACAAACTGAAGATGAAAGGATAGAGTGAAAAAGATTTTGAATGACTAGGCCCTGAGCATGCAAGAGGGTGAAAGGTATGCATGGGATACAGTAAATTGGAAAGATGTGTTACACAGGGGGCATTGTACTGTCAATGGGCAGAACCTGAACATGTGAAGCAGCAGAGGCCTGGCTGTGGATAGGGGCTGTGGCTTTGGTACAACGCACATGACAACTAAAGAATGAATGTGAGAGAATGCAGCCTTCCTTCATCTGTTCCTGGTGCTACCTTATTAATGTGAGAAAAAGTACACAAGCATGAAAGAAAAAAGATAGTTAAGAGGAGTATAAGAAGTGTAGATTGTACAATTCAGGTACGCAATGCAAGGCAAGTAATCGAATTTCAATAAAAAACATTCAAATTTTTTTGGTGAATGATATGGTAGAGTGTATTTCATTTGTACTCTACAAGTATCTTTCTATATAGATCTCTTCTGTACATATTCAAAGAGTGTATAAGACAGAAAGACAGATATCTGTCCATCATTTCCTGTATGTGCTACATATTATTTTCCATACTTGGGTAATGTTTTGAGTGTTATTTGGTACATTATTTCCATTATCTACATAACATTTTGGGTGTTTCTTTTCCTCATGGTCCTTAACCCCTTATTTACTTGGAAATGGATAAAATGATACAGCGTGATTCACTATGCAAATGTTTTTGGAATCTAATGCGTATTATGTCGTGAGCCTACAGTATTCTTTTGTGGTCTCCTATCCAAGTGATAACCTCACTCAGAGTGACAAAACATCAAGTCACAGAAGCAAGTACTACCCTTCAAATACCTTCTTAAAATCTAAAGCAATGTTACAATCATCAGTTTATTTCAGAGCTTGATTATTTAAAACTAAGAGCTAAAATTCTTATTAGAAATGAACAGATATATATACTCTTGCATGTTCCCGAAGGTGGTCAATGATAAGTCGATCAACACGGGAAGGAGATGGTGGGAGACGGGGAAGTGGCACAGTATTGGCTGAAGACACTCTTTTCCCTGGAAAACATCGGGCTAATTCTGCTTCAGTCTTTTTGCGTTCCCGTTCTAACTGACGAAATTGGTCATAGCATTCTTCTAACCGTGAGTGTAGTTCACCACTTCCACCGGTGCGTCTGAAAGCAAAGACAGAGAGAAAGGATAACAATTAAAGGACAACATAACATACCTATTTTCACCAAAGCTGTTTGTTATCAGTGACATAACTCTATAAAAATAAAATTATATTCATATTTTCAAAAACTGACATAAATGCAAACCCTCATATACCCATTTACTCTACAGCTTTTTAACAAGCATTTGCTTGCAATAATTGTGTGATCCTCTTACATACGTACATACATAAAGAGGGCAGTAGTGAGGAGCTGGAAACTCTACCCACTTGTTTTTTAATTTCTAAAGTGGAAAAGGATGAAGGAGCCAAGCGAGGAGTGCTCATTCTCCTCAAAGGCTCAGGCCAGAGGTCTGAATACATGTGGAAATAATTAAGATGAAGAGAAGGAAAAGATAGGTAACATTTTTCAGAGGAGGACCTGCATATTCTAGCTCTGAGCAAAACAAAACCAAAGGACAAGGGGAAAGAAAGGTTTGGAAATGTCTTCGGGGTAAAGTCTTGGGTTAGGGTGATGGTGAGAGCTAAGGAAAGGGTAGCATTACTGCTGAAGCAGTTGTGGGAATGGGTGAAAGTGTAGGGAAGTAAGCCGCACACTGATGTAGCTAAAACTGAAAGTGGATTACAAGATGTGGGTAATATGACTGCTTCTGCACTTGGTCACAAGAAGAATATTGAAGAGGGGAGAGTGTTTTGGAAGCAGTTGGGTGATGCAAGGAGCTGAGTATCAGTGATACATGATTTGAAGCAAAAGTGGGTAACGTGTCAGTTGAGGGTATAATTGGTGGCATGGGGCACCAAGTATTAAGAATAAGGATAGTGACAGATTGTGGAGTTAGTGTGCTGAAAAATGACTGGTAATTGGGAAAATATAGTTTAAGAAGGACATAAATTTGTATACATGAGCAGGATAGATGTTAAGCATGCATTATTGGATTACATAATAACATATTAGCATGCAAAGGAAAGACTTTTGGATGTGAATGTGCTGAGATGGGCAGCTAATAGGATGTCTGATCATCACTTTGTGAAGGCAAGGGTGTGTTTGTAAAGGCTTTATGAAAAAAGGAAATAATATGGGTGTGAAGAATTGTAGAAGTGGGTGCACTTGGAAAACACACTTGCAAGAAGAGATACCAGGAAAGAATGAGTGCAGAATGGCAAGAGGGATGGTGTATTTGAAGATAGGGAGTGGGTGAGAAATGGGAGGTACTCAGGAAAGTAATGCTTACATGTGCAAGAGGAGTGCATAGTATGCAGAAGGTGGGAGGCAGATGGGTGAGAAAGGGTACTGAAGGGTGAGTTGAAGAAGTTTTGCTAGGGAATGAGAAAAGAGGGGTGTATGGATTCTATCAGCAGGAAGGAGTGACAGTAGCTAAGATATGTACATGAGAAAGCAGTAGATCACCAAGAAGGTGCAGGGGTTGAAAAAAAAAAGGGGGGGGGGATTTGAGAGTTGGGGGAGTGAATATCTGCGCACTTTAGGAAGAACATGAAAATGTTTTAGTAGGAGGTAAAAAGTGTAAGAAAAAAAAAAAAAACAAGAGAACAAACAGGAACATCAGTGAAGGGGCATATGGGGAAGTGGTAAAATGCAAAAATGATGTTAAGAGGAAATGGGGTTACCATTTTGAAGGGTTGTTAAAGGTGATTAATGATACAGTAGCAGATGTGGGATGTTTTGGACATTGATGTATGCAAAGTGAAAGTCACACAGAATGGTTTAGTGCAAATGAAACTTCTGTTGAATTTCTTAAGAAAGGGGATGATAGTAGTGTTGACTGGTTAGTTAGGATTTTCAGTGTAAATATGGCTCACAGTAAGGAGGCTGAGGATTGGCAGAATGCCTATACAGTGCCACTGGAAGAGGGCAAGAGAGGCAAACATGAATGTTCAAATTACAGAGGCATAAATCTGTTGAGTGTATCAGGTAAGTTGTATAGGAGACTGGTGAATGAGAAGGTGGTGCCACACAGAGTTTCAGAATAGGGAGGAACAACATGGCTTCAGGAGTGGTAGAGGATATATGAATCTAATGTCTGCTTAGAAGAATTTGTGTTAGACACTTCTGAAAAAGCAGATGGACTTTTATGTATCATTCATGGACATGGTTCTCATTCCTCCATCGTGTTCCCCTGCCTTCTGTGACCAGCATTTTTGCTGCTTGTCTTGCCAAACATATAAAGCCCTCACAACTGTTAACTATTTCATCCACTCATATGTAAGCAGCTTCCACGGCTCTTCTTATTTGCTCGTTCAGTCCCTCATGCATTATATTTGCCTCCTGCCACATTGGTAGCTGT
>JAYMFT010420144.1:0-17700 GCA_038088735.1 Panulirus argus | reverse complement strand
TCCAGCTGTTCCGAGTTACACAGGCAGCTACACCTCCAGCTGTTCCTAGTTACACAGGCAGCTACACCTCCAGCTGTTCCTAGTTACACAGGCAGCTACACCTCCAGCTGTTCCGAGTTACACAGGCAGCTACACCTCCAGCTGTTCCTAGTTACACAGGCAGCTACACCTCCAGCTGTCCCGAGATACACAGGCAGCTACACCTCCAGCTGTTCCTAGTTACACAGGCAGCTACACCTCCGGCTGTTCCGAGTTACACAGGCAGCTACACCTCCAGCTGTTCCGAGTTACACAGGCAGCTACACCTCCAGCCTCCAGCTGTCCTTAGCCAAGTCGGCAGCTGCTCGTTCGTGACACGTGGGAATAACCTCGTTATAGCGACGTCATGTTCTGGAGCTTTAAATAAACTGATGTGCCACGTGGGTCGCCGGACGTTACGTTGCTGCTGCTGTATCCTACAGGACTGTATAACCTGGTGTATAGTGCAGTACACTGAATAATGATAACAATAATTAGAATAATAATGATACTACTACTATTACTGCTCATATTGGTCGCTAATGGTGTAGTGTTTAGCGTTACTATCCATCACTCACGGAAGGACCTGCCAGGATTCGAATCCCGTATCGGCTGTCGGTCCGCAGCCAACCAAGATGTTCATCTTTCCCTCGCAGACAGTCGATGTAAATAAACAAACTAATAAAGAACATTTCATCGAATATAGGCGACGTCTTTCGGCAGCAAATACACTCTTGAGGTTTCAGGGATACTGCTAATGTATGGGAGGGAGTCAACCGTCGCCCCTGTGTGGGGAGGGAGGGAGGGAGTCACAGGCGGGTCTGGACTCGATGTAAAAGAAATACGGCTGAAGTGAATCAAGTGATTTATACGCGCGGTTCAGAAGCTCAGCAATAGAACACACAACAAGTAATTTGACACCACTGCAGACAGTCCAATACTGGTTAGTGACCTACGTACACAGCTTCACGTACACATGAACAGCTTCTCGCACTTACATACAGGTATCCTCACGTTTGGCGCCGTCACTCACTGGATGGCAGGACAGTTCAGGAAGTTCACAGTTTTTGCGGCAAAAATCAGAATGAAATGATCACAGTTCCGCCTCGATGGCTTCACAGTTTCAAGTGTTTAAAGTACATTCATATACGCTCACCATCACGGTACACGTTAGTATGTCATGTTAGTATCTACCAACCTTCGTGGACTCACTAACATTAAACCTTCTCATGACAACCTTTAAGCACACAGTTCCACCTTAAAAACTCCTGGTACATACATGCCAGGTCTACAGAGGTGAACAAAATGCTCCTCCACAAAAAGGTGTGGATCGTCTACGTGACAATAGCTGCCAGAGGGATCCTGGGTCTGGCAGACTCCCCCACCAGGTAATATGACCACGGAATAAGGATTTGTGCCTGCAGACTAAGGGATACATTGTGAAGATTTCCTGGGCATATTTACGACATATGTTGAGTCTAACTTAGAGTATACAACACGCTGGGACAAATAGATTTCTTTCTGTTTCTGTTGCATAGATAAGATTCACTGGTGCGTGTGCAGTTACCGCCACTCCAACAGAAAGTCACCTTCGGTTAGACAAGTATATGATCGTCGGTGGACGGATTGAAGTAAAATCTCATGAAGACCTTTTCGCTCCAAAAGAGTAGTCTTTTCCCTGCTCCTGAGTGAAGTGTATCATCGAAGACGTTTTAGGGTTGTATTATGATGATAATGATGATAATGGTAATAATATATTTTCTTGCACAGGATACGAGATAGCGGCAAAACGAAGACAAGCCATACACTGAAACAGCCAGTCCCTGGTCCCTTAAAGCTCCGCGTCAAGATTGTTTGTAAATGTTACTTGACGCACTGTGATGTGGCATCAGCGAGTGAGAATCTCTGGCAAGCGACAGGACATTTGGTGTAAAAGCCTCTGGCCCGACACACTCATCCGGGGCGAGATATGGTTCCTTCAGCTCCAGGACCAGCGCCAATACGGATGGATCCTGACTAACAGCAATATGACAAGTTATACACACATACACATTTCCATTACTCTGACGTAAACTGTAAGAAACTAGCTGTCTATTATCCTGATATAAGAAACATTATCTACACTTCATTTCTTTTGGCCTGCACTACCTTCCCTTATTGTTACAATCCTGAGTTTTTTGTAACTCGAAATTACATCTTGTTCTTTGAAACTTTTTCAAACTTCTCTAAGTGTTGGCTGCAGCCAATATCTCGCATTTTTTCTCTTATTTATTGTATTTTGATTTCGTTCTTTTTCTCAGTAACGTCCACGACTCACTCGTTACCTTGTACATAATGTAATTCGAATGTTAACAATGTGTTCTGCATATGTATGACATCTTAGACTTGCTTTGTATTACACAGACATTGTTACCTACGTTGCTGTCAGCATCACTCACTATCCTGTAGCTATTTATCCTGCATCTGATGTATCCTAGACCTCCCTCCGCCCCTGCCAGCAGGGGACCCCTATGGGTCCTTGGGCCCCACTCGGGCCCACCTGTCACACTCCTATGTCCATGTCCTGTACCCACTGTACGCTTTCTACTGCCTCCACCTATCCCTGGATATCTACCTTTCATCCATACCCTCAATGAAATGCTTTCTTTATGTATATCTAGACAATAAATATTTTAAAATGATTTTTGAAACTACAGACCTCGTTACATCGGATTATCTAATCCAAGACTTGGTAGCTGGATATTCAAAATTTTTTGTTTCATCTTATTTTCATCTCTTATCGCTGGTACAGGTATCATCTTCCCGGTCTCTGAGTCTACCCATTTATTTTCCTACTTTTCTTCTGGCCTTCTCTCCCTGCCTTTCTCCCCACTCCCGACCGACCGCACTAGCACGCCCGACGGAGCACCCCAACATTCCTCAGCTGGCGGCAGCCTGCCTCGCCAGGTAGTATTTCACTGGCTGTCACCCGGCAAATGGCTAGTTCTTCGGTAAAGCTAAACACCGACTTCACCAGTCTTTATGGACGACATGGATGTTCCCAGGACGTGGAAAGTTGTTGTCTTGAACATCGGATCACAATACTTGCTGGAAAAAATGGAAAGTGCTCTTCTTCTCTTATGAGGTGAAAAGACATGTAGGAGTGGACAAGAGACGACAGAAGAAGGCTGTCGTGGTACCTTGACTGTTTATGTTTGCTCGTACCTAGTTATGCTGGAAGTTCTGATGCGATTTCCCCTCATGCTGATATACAGAAGGCTGACGAAGGCACATATCTGAACATGTCTGAGGGGGGATGGACGATAGTAACGGGCAGAGGAGCAACAGTAAGAAAACGGAGGAGCTACAGTGACCGAAGTCTAAGAGTCATTCCCTGTGAGGAGAACGTGAAGGGTGACTCAACCCGAGCGGGACTCAGAGGGGAGACGGAGCGAGACAGTGAACCGGTTGATTCATGGTCGTCTCCTCAGTTGCTGCCGTTAGCCTGGCCAGGCTTGGCTCGACTGATCAGGATTCCTGTTAGTTGGCCAGGATGGGCTGGTGAGGGCCAGAGCATATCCAGCAGGGTCTACAGGACAGACCTGTGTCCTCATAGATGGACCTGCGTCCCCATGGATAGACTTGTGACCCCAGGGATGGACTTACGGCCCCAAAGATAGACCGGCAGCCCTACGGATGGACCTGCGGGGTCCCACCCACCCCCAGCAGGCCAGTAGGGTCCTAGCCTCCCCCAGCAGGCCAGTAGGGTCCTAGCCTCCCCCAGCAGGCCAGTAGGGTCCCACACTCCCCTAGCATGCCAGCAGGGTCCTAACCTCCCCCAGCAGGTCAGCAGGGTCACTGAAGTATCGCTGTCTGTGGTCCTACACTCCTATGGCCGACCTGCCTAGTGTCGTGGGCTGCCACAATGAAACGGTGCACTCGTCACCAGGAACAGCTGAGGGCCAAACAGTAACAGACGTGGATCTTGTTTCATGTGACTACTTTAGTTTGTTCTTAGGGGTTAGTGAAACGGAATATGTGTACAACAGTAAGAAAGTCATAGGTGAAAAATGCAATTGGAATTATGCTACATAATGTCCTAGGGATATCCTAGCACGTCAGGTGTGTACAATGAGCTAAATACAATATCAGGTGTGTAATACAAGATATAGATAAAAAACCAGGTGCATCAATCAAGATACAGACTCTGTCAGAAGTGTAATACAAAATCTACATCATAATTTCCTCATTTGATGATAGGAATGTCTCGTGTACCTGCAAATACAGAGACACACAGGTGCGCAAACAAGACCGCACTAAAAATGAACTCATCCTCCAGCAGCAGGAGCCAAAGTATGCAACGCAACAACCATCAGCAGCAGTAGTTACATAATACACTGTTAAAGTTGCGTAGTACAACACTATGGTTACAGAATGCACTATTATACATTGTACAGTACTATAGTTACATAATACATTACAATACATATTACAGTGCTATACATATCTTTCTGAATATTGATAGACATTTTATATTGAATTTTTCCTCTATATAGCGTGCAGCAGCTCTCATCCTCATCACTTACTGCTGTGAAGACAATTGTAGCGGAGGAGAAGTAACAGAGCGGTTGACCTCGAGCAGAAACCAAGTAACGATAAAGTAAGAGTAACACAGTGTTTGACGATTGGTTACATCCAGACAGCTGGGGTAAATCTATCGGTTGCAGACACCTACCGTTACGTAACACGGTACGTCACTCAAGCCGGGACCTCCTCAGGATGAGGTACTTAAGCTGGGACCTCCTCCAAGTGAGTATACTACAGAAGACGCCTGGAACGCTCTCTTCCCTTCCCCCCAGGTTTACTGGAGGAGGCATCATATAAGAGTACTGAAAACAACGTTCTGTGAGTTATTGCTGAGTCCAGCACTCAGATAAGAAGTTCTTAAGAGACCTTCCGGAATGTCAGTCGTCCCTCTGAGCTGGTACTGTGACGGTGTGGTGCTTCAGCGGCCGTCTGGGTTAACAACTTTCGCCACGCTTGTTACTTGACTCGAGAACCAAAAGTAGTGGAACACACAGATGATGTTTACCAATTTCCCTTCCTATTTTCTCTGTGTTAAAAGTTCGTAGTTTCCTGAGAGGGTCTTCAGTGAATACGATGAAGGATCTAACTGGAGCAACCTGACCGAGTTATATCTTCGCACGAATATCAGAAACGGCTCCTCGAGTCTCACCCTTAACTCTCCTATAGGGCTGGCTGGCGTCGTAGTATATTTCTCAGAGTATGAAGTCGGCTGCTCGAGTGGAGGACGGCTGTGCCGTGCGCGGTGGGTGATATGAAATGTGACTCACGCATTAATGATGAGCTGTGTGGATGACCCTGACAACTATGACTGCTGGTGGCTTCAGTGAGGTCAGGGAGACTTGAAAACTGAACAGTGTGACTGGTGATAGTCGAAAGAGAGAGAGAGAGAGAGAGAGAGAGAGAGAGAGAGAGGTCTGTTGTTAGGTTAGATGGATGTTAGAAGTCTGCTGTCTGAAGTCTGAAAGGGTAACAACAGTTAGTCTGGGTGGGTGGGTGCTAGAAGATTGTTGTCAACATACATGAGACTTAGGGGACCACTATTAGAACAGGCGGCTGTAAGAGACGTGGGTCGGGGGTTTATGAATGTTGGAAGAATGGGAAGGCGGTGTAGACCTGTTGGCAGTGTGGGTCATGGATGTGTGGGTAATATTTGCAGCTTCATCATGAGTGCGAGGATACTTGCTAATATCGTGGGCCGAGAGTGTATGGCTGCAGCAGCGGATGGACTATGGATGACTAAGGCCTGAGGGGTTTTGAAAATAGCGGGTGTGTGACTAAGAAGCACAGGCATGAGTGACACGACAGAACACTTTGGATGAAGGCAAGTTTAGGAAGGTGTCCAGGGCGAGAGCTGTTTAAGAGCAGGTAAAGGTCCCTCAAATATTCTCCCATCATAACCGTCAGTTGTGTCATTCTACATCAAATAGAAGCGCTACCTTTAAGCGACAAATAATAAGCAACATTGATAGGCTAAAAAGGTATTTCTTTTAAGTGCTTAACAAATCAACTGCTACTTCGGGTGAAATTCCAGTAACAGGCGAATAATGTCATTCCATTCCTCGTACAGGCAGAGAGGGAATGTTGTTGTGGTGGCAGACAGACTGCAAAGTTCCGATCCTCTGCAGAGTGAGGTAGCCATGAGCGCGGCAGGACGGCTCAGGAAGCTTCTTCCACAAAGCTACAATTTGTCTCGAACCTACGGTACCTCGACCTCCGGTGTTCACCCGCTAAGGGCCTCTTGGAGGAGCTTGTGTCGGTGTTAGGGGGAGATGCCCCTCCCTGCGACTGCAACTGATATCGCATCTCCAAACCGAAGACATCAAAGCGATAAAACTGCGGCGCTTGGTTCTCATCACTCCTCAGCCGCAAACTGTTGTCTTTTGCTTCCAAACGAGACGCTGTAGAACACTATAGAGCAGTGTCTTGATCATGACCAGATGTGGAGAAGCCACCCGTGACGGGCCTCAGAGCCTCCCCGCCCCCAGGCCTCGGGGTAGGCCCGCCGGGGTTTCCGATGGTACGCAAAAGAGGGAGAGGGTCCTCGGGGTGCCGGGGGAGCAGAAGAGAGACTGTGGGGGACGGCGGCGAGACGCACACACACCGGAGGGGACCTGACGTGGGGTTAATCTCACTTAAGGGGATTTGTTTTCATGAGTAATGTGTTCTTGGGTGTAATAGTTTACGTCATCCCACCGTGGGTTCCCTTGCCTTATGATGAATGGCTTCGACAGTACCAGGACAACCTGGGGTTACCATGTCAAGTGGGAGAGGTAGTTTCGACACTACCAGGAGGTTTACCGCAACCTTGTTACCAACCTTCGCACCCCAGCTGTACCAGGACGTCTGCCACTACCCTCGCACACCGATGGTACCAGGAGGTCTGCCATTACCATGGTACCAACCCTTGCACTCCGACAGCACTGGAAGATCTGCAACTACCAGGGTATTTCGACAGAAAGCTGGTTCCATTGTGAGCGGGGCCGGTGAGAACTGTGTATCCTTGGTACGTGCCGGCCAGATCGGTAAGCAGAGCTGTCAGCAGTGAACCCTGCTGGCTGGTTGTACAAACTGCCATTATTACAGAGAGTTAAGATCTCACCCAGAGTGGCATAGTTAGTTACTCACTCCCGGTCAGTGGTCGAGCAACAATTCTACCAAAGAATTAATAGTGGCCAATAGCCGTCTTCCCCTTCCTCCTCCTCCTCCCCCAGGAAAATACAATCTAGGGTGACTCCTTCCCCCCCCACACCACTCCCCCCGACTCATGTTATGTGGCCTTGAGCGACGGAAATGAAATTATGCAGACTCTGAAGTTGTCCCAGCCTGAAAATACCACAAAATCAGACAGACGCTGCTCTAATCCATTATGACCAACTATGCAGGAGTCGAATCATCAGAATAGGGGTTAAAAACAAAACTGTAAACAACATAATCCAATGGAAGTTTCAATAAGATACGACGCATCACGTGGCCCAGAGGCAGGTCGCTTCTACTGGCTGACTCCCTAGTCAGACCCCGCCAGTTAAAGGTCCACAGCTCCTCCCCTTCCCAACGTCCCTCCCTAGACCCCTTCGCCCCCTGTCTCTCTCCCCCCTCGTCCCACATAACCCACCACAAAGAATTTGGCGAAAATGGTACCATGGTCCTAGGGAAAGATTGTGAGCCTACCTGGAGCTGACACAGGCCCCGGGAAGGGCTGGCTGAATGCTATTACTGAGCTTTTTTTCTTTTGTCGAGGGAGAACTGCATAGGTGAACAGTTACTGGTACCCTTCGTGCCAACTGCCGGGATTAACTATTACTGGTTGGTCCCTTGTATCCTGTTTGATGATTTATGAATGGTTTCCACCATCACAACTGACGCCTTTCTCTCTGACCGCAGCTCCTGATCTACACCAAACAAACGGTCTACATGAAGTCCTCCATGCAGAATGTCACCATTCATCCACTGATGTCAACAGATAGACCAGATCTGGTCTGTTTCCTGTGTTGCCTTATCACACTCACGACGCAAAATGGCCTGTTATCAATAAGGCAATATCGTCTTTCTGATGACACCTTCAGCAGTTAAAAGAACAAACACATGGTGAACCATGTTATCCCCTCAAGGTCATGATGCATGAAAAACTCTATGGGAGACGAAAATTGAATTTGCAAACTTCCTCCAACTGCAGGTCCAACATCATGTTGCCCCTTGCAGGCCTTGTGTGCCGGAAACTATGCCTTGACCTGAATCATTACTTTTAACTGTGGCTCATTTGTCAGGTTGTCTGGAGAGCTCTATGTTCTCCTCTGCGCTAGAGAAGAACCTCTGCCATCTTGCTCTACCTCCAAGGCTCTTGAACGTTATGTAATTCTTTGTGGATATTTAGAGAAGTCTGCTTAACGTGCGAAAGGAGGACGCTCCTTGCTCTACCATGGGGTACAACACACTCTGTATTGGATCGTAGGGATCCAAGGTACTTAGTGCTCAAGAGCAGAAGCTAAATATCTGAATCCGTTGTCAGTCTTGATACCCGATTGGATGTGTTAATAATATTCCAGGACATATCTTAACTGTCCCCAGTGACTGATATCAAGCCGAAATCTAGCAAGAGTTTCCCAGCTTTCGTTGGAGTTGCTTTTATATTTTGATCGCTGTGAAGTCTTTTGGAGGTTTCCTAGTACTCTCTCGAGTTCGTCTGTGTTATATCTTACAACACTACTTCATCAAGAATACTGCCGAAACTTACGGCATCTCCTTGAATTGCCTAAGACCTTCCGGCATCATTATCACTGAGGCCCAACAGCTGTGCCCTCGATCTCCAGCCCAAGATGGGTGGCACGTCCGCCAGCTTCCAGAAACCTGATAAGAGGACGTGACGGTGGCAGGAGCCAACGACTCTTCCAGCAGCACCACCTTCCTTTGTGTGCCGCGCGGGAACTCTTGCGCGCACTTTTGTACTGCTCGGCCGATCTGGGCCCTGCAGGGCGCGGGATGATGCCATATTTGCCGGTGTTTATTTCAGTATTTTCTTCGCAAGTGCATCAGTGGTGTCATTTCATGTTACTTCCCTTTCTTATAAACAAAAGATATGAAATATGTGGCGGACGATAACATCGTCAGGAAGAACAACACCTTCAGACAGATATGACCACTAAGAAGCTTCAGCTGTGTCTTAACGCTCGACCTTTACTCTGATTTTGATTTGTGTGTTGCAGGGAGAGCCCAACACTCACAAGAGTCATGTAAGACGGCCTTAAACATGTTAACACCGTCACCACTGATCATATTCTCTTACTCAACCTTTGTAAACAGTTCACCTTTTGCCTTGTTTAGCAATTCATTTATTTTTGGCCACTCCTTATAAATATATCACTTATTATGGAACTTGTAATGCAGCTCAATCACTGAAGCCCAGTCCTTGGGCCTACTGTGCGCTCTTTATCTTCTGTGCCGCAGGATGGGCAGGAGGAGCGCACAATACGCTTGGCGCTCTTGTGACATTAACCAATGAGTTCTCCAAAACGGTTGTTGTAACGTCCACCGCACACGTACTGCACCATCCATCAAACGCCTGTTGCATCATCCATAACACCGACTAGAACCATACTCACACACCTTATACACTGTCTTCCACACCTGCTGTATCATCTCGTCCCACTGTTGCCTTCCCTACAGCTTTGCTGTTTCAAGACCCGCACGGCTGTAGTACCTGCCCCCGTCACAGTCGATGCACCTTCCCAACGACTTTGCTGTACCATCTTCAAAGCGTTTACTATAACATCCATACAAGGAGGGATAAGCTTTAATAAAGAAACCACCCACAGTTGTCGCGTTGTGTGTGTGCTTGAGATGAAAGTAGCATCCTGAGTGGCCTAGTGAGCAGCAGTGGGCTTTACTGATAAGAGACGACAGTTGCCAAACGTTCTAAGTGGTTGATGATAAGCCAGCTGCTAACATTGCATCATGTATGCTGTCCCAGTATGATCATTGTGCCAGCCCCGGTATGAGTACCGAAACTTCCCTGGTAATGTAGGAAGCCCACCCAGCGAGTCACGAAGGGTATCCAGGCAGGCTAACAGGCCTTTCCGTAACGCTGCTGCTGCTACAATCTGTTACTACTTGCCCCTCATGCATGACGGTAGGGAAAGCAAACTTCGTCTGAATGATCGAAAGTGTGTCTCCTTCCTGCACCCTGGCTTCTCTCCCTCATTCTGGTCACTTAGCCTCCTTCCCTCGCCACGACAGCAGTAGCAACAGCACCTGCGAGGTAGAATAGTTCGCTGTTACCCACGCCCTGCCAGATGGTTCTTCCTTCAGGCTGTAACCGGAGCCCGATACCGGCCTCCCCGGCCTACTACGGTGACAGGTTCCACTACCGCAGGAGGCGCTGCTGGTGGTACGGGAGGTCCCTTCCTGCCCAACGTACACTGTGATGGGCGGCGATGTACCACCCCCACATCCGTTCTGATCCTGTCCTTCCTCCTGAAGCACACGCTGGTAGCGGCAGGGTTGCCCTTCCCCCACACACACCCCATAAACACACACACACACACACACACTTTCCCTTGCCAAATGAGGGAGAGAGGGACGGAAGAAGATTTACTGGAGACATGATAAAAACCACATAGGAAATTTCCAAGAGGCCATGAAAACTTTGATTATCATAAAAGAGAGAATAAAAGAATATACACGTATGAAAAGTTGCTGGACATAAGAGAAAGTCTGGGAGAAGAAGCTGTGTACGAGGCGAGAGAGCAAGGGCGGGAGGAAGGATGTTTTCAGCAACTGGGTTCTGGGCCTCTAAGCAATACTACAGAGTCTCATTTAACCATTAGCGCCATTCTGTATTCCATGAATTACAGACCCTGAATCTGATATACCCTGATCCTAATTGTTAGGGTATTTGTGCACTTCCTTGTATATTGTCAATATCGTACCTCTTTACGCGTAAAGTATATCCTCTGTCCCTCACTCTGCACCATCAACGATGACGCCAGACTTTTCCCATGTGATGTCAACCCTCTGGGTACCAGGCCACACCTGGGCCCTCCTGTCACCCACCTGTGGCAATGTGCAAACCTGCTGTACGCTCTGTGTTTGTCTCCAGCTGTATGCCATCATAGCTGAGGTCTATCTGTGTGATGCATAGTGGCCTAGAATCTTGTAATTTTTCATAAGTTACCGTCAGTATTACTTTGCATCCTAATGTACCCAAGACCTTCCCTGAATATCCTCTGTATTCCCACCAGTTAAACTACACTCTCTACCTTCCATAATAAATATATGATTTGTTTTTGCTCTCTGTTATCATGTTTGTGCTGTTGCCAAGGTTGATATTGTGTATTTACACGACTTCTGATACTCTGTGTATGTATATCATGCCTTATCTTTGTTTTGCTTTGCTGTTCTTCTTGTGCCAGGACGAGGATTCTCTGGGTCCCTGGACCCACCTGTCCATGTGCTGTACCCACTGCACGCTCTATATTTTCTTCATCCTCACCCTAGAATACTTCGTGTGTGTGTTTAGACGAATATGTATTTCAGGACACGACACCCCAGTCCGCGGCCTTATTGTACTATCAGGACATTTTCTTTCATCAATAATGTTGCGAGAGAGCCTCCATCCCCCCTGGCCCTGTAAATCATTTCAACCAACAGGAAACATAATTATGGCTATGATGACTGTCAGGTCCAGGTGGGGTGTATGAGGCAGCACGTGGCCGCATCCCTCCTGTCGCTCCCCCCCACCCCCACCCCATCCTCCCCAGCGTCCCAGCTGAGGAACTTGTCCCCCAGGAAGAACAGGACCATTAATCCTGATCAGTAAAATAAGCCAAACTTATTCTACTGATTCGCTCTTGATTCCTCATACGTATCATGTCAGTAACTGCTAGTACCCATCCAAGTGACGGTTGTTGATGTCATGAAGCAGCAGTCTCACTGGAAGACCTTCTTCATCCTAATAAGGGTAAGTGTCGCAGGTTCTCCTCAGCTGAAGTCGTGGCGACAATAATCATCATCCTGTAAGTTTCAGCGATGGTGAAGGAAATGTTAGTATCACTAACGGAAGAGAATGTGAGCCATGTCTTGTGACGACATATCTTGGTGATTGTGGCATACTGTTTCCTTTACTCTGCTGAGCGATCTCTGTGTTCGAAATTTACAATGTTATCATAACTTTGTTGTATGTAAACACATGACTATCGCAAGGAAGAGTCTGCCTACCATCACATGTGTCCGGCCGGTCGTTACAACGAATGATAGCTGGCGGGAACACGGACCTGGTAGCCAGAGGTTGATGTTGTCCCCCCATCCTAGATGTTGACCTCCCGTTCCAGATGTTGCCTTCCCGTCACAGAGGTTGCCCTCCCGTCCCAGCGTTCCGCTTCCATTCCAGGCGTTTCGCTCCCATCCCACAGGGCACTCAGAACTGACAAATCAATAACAAGTTTTTTCCTGCTGAGTGTGCCATTGCCAGACCATATGTTACGTCCCCTCTCACATATACACATATGTGCAGTGTCCCACATGGTATTCTGACGTCGACATTACTGGCGAATGCAAACGAACGAACTATCTCGGTACTTGTCGAGCATGTGAACAACTTTTCAGTACAACTTCCACATGGCGAACAGGGGATGAAATATGGCGCTTCATATGTGGACGAGATGATCACGTAGTGGAGTATGGGAGGCTGGCAGCCTTGATTAGGGCCTCAGATGCCCTTGCCGCCTCAGCTAACATAAAAAAAAAAAACATGCAGTATGATTACATATATACTTATTTCCAGTGTGGTTCTGATAATACATTCAAGGTAAAGAATAGGATTAAGAGTAAAAGATATAACTGAAATAGAAACAAATTAGAGAATTTTGTAATAAATGCATATGAATGTGAAAGACCTGAGCACAGGTATGACCTTCAAAGTAGAAAAATTAAATGTATTTCAGTAAAACGATTTTACTTGTTTCTTAGATACACATCATTTTGACATGTCCATGTACTTTCTTTGCTAAATATGTCAAACGAAATTAATGATAAAACTCATACGGTACTGTAGTGGAGTGTAGAGCAATTAATTATCCATTGATTATGAACAGCGAACGTATAGTACCATTCCTGTGAGCGGTGGCGCAAAAGAGGACACAGAGTGCATGAGAGGGCGAAGGGCTGACCCAGCCTCAGTGACTGAAATTTACAGTGTGAAAAACAGATGGTAATTCATAAAGTACTTTTGTGTAGTGTGGAATAACAGAATGTGATCTATACAGTACTGTAGTGTATCATGGAACAACTGAATGCAATTCATACAGTATTGTAGTTTAGTGAGGAACAACAGATAATGTTGATACAAAAATGCTGTGGCCCCTTATGCCTGAACATTATGTCCTACATTGCTGTATGTATCAATAAGAGTATCAATAGTATAACGTCTGATTAAACTTCAAAGAAAAATATGGCCAATAATATAATATTATAGTTACCATGAAAGGAGTTTTCTGTGTGAAGCTATTCATAGAAAACGTAAGACCTTAATTCTTGACGTAAACCTAAACCAAATATAACTAAGTACTAGATTGTAAAGAATTTTCCAGAAGTAACAACGTTGGAGTTTAGGTGTGATTTCCTACTTGCTGTGTTTATGTAAAAAATCGCAAAATAGACAGCTCTCTCCTCTCTCCTTCCTTACTGGTGACAAACGTTTGCTTTTTTTTGCACATCTCACGACTAACAGTTAATCCCATATATTGTACCTGGCGAGCTTGTACAAGCTACATTACCAGTAGATTTCTACAAGGTTCAGTACCTGCTTGTTTCTTCAATGATATATTGAGTGTGTGACCCTAATATCTATGACATGTAGGACATACGAAAGTAAGACATTCGATGGTGTATGGCATCAAAATCTTTCTAGCAGTCCAGTACCACACAATATACCCAACCGTCTCCTCAATCTAACATGGATCTCATTCTCCCAGAGAATTCTAGGTTATTTAAAATGCATGAAATCCTTTCCCTGAAGTCGTGTCGCCTCCCAGTTGGACAGTTTTCCCTTTGCAGGAAGCCACCCATCTACCTTCTGATTATCTTTTCCAGTATCTTACAAACTACTCTTGTTAGTTAGACAACTCTGTAGATCATCGCGATTTGCAGATCACCTTTCCTAGATATGAATGCGACATTTGCCCTCCTCTACATCTCTGGACCTACTTCGAGTGACCCAGGAAGTGCCTCCGCGCGTTCCTTCAGCACACATGGGGAGACTTCAAGTGAATAAGCCTTTATGAGTCAAGTTACTCTGAGAGCCTGATCATATCATTCCTATTAATTTCTGGTCCTTTCAGGACTTTATTCTTTCATCTTGCTAACGTTGAGGCAGCATTGTCATCCTCTTTAAAAACGCTTTTAAACTTAACATTCAGTTCTTCACATACTTCCATATCATCCTCAAACATTTTTACCCCAAGGTCATTAGCCTGTTTGCTTACTCTTCAACCGATAATTTGCTTCTGATGAAAGTATGGAAAGGATTTGGACTGTCCTTTGCTTTGTCCAAAATACCCTTTTCAAAGTTTCCCTCGTCCTTCCTCCTTACCCTGCGCCTTTTGCTTTTGCTGTCCTCTGTCTTCCATAAGCTGGCCGGCCACACTGCCGTCTGTATTTCTTCCATGGTATATGTCTCACCTCCCACACTCTATCGAACCTTGTTTCTCTCCACCTTTCACTCTGTATCCACTAGTTGCATCCACTTGTACCCATGTTCTGACTATGTAGCTTTCCTAGAACCTTTTATATCATTAGTCTGTATTCTGATTATAAACCTCCTTTCCCAGTTCATACCTTCAAAGAACTCGATCAATTGTACACAATTGCCATGATTATATTTCCTCTCTGGATCCTGTTCCCCTCTCATGCTTTTCATCCACATTCAGAATCAAGACAAACTCCAGCAGGAAAGGCGTATCATCCCAACTGGTTCTCGTGTGGCCCATGACGTACTGAAACAGGACCTTATCTCGTACATATTCGAGGAACTTTTTACTTTGTACACTACTGGCTCCAGTTACAGACACACGTCCACATCAATGCTGTGCCTAAATTAACGTGTGAGGAAAGTTCATAAGGAAGAGCAGTAAGAAAAGAGGGATATTATTTCAAAAATTTCGAAGGAAATGGAAAATCTGCCTTGAAAATAATCTAGGTCAAACTTGTCGGGAAAGACGTTTCGAGATGTAGAGTTCCAAACCTTCGACGTGTAGGGAAAGAAACAAATGTCAAAACGGCTCACGCTTGAGTTGCCAATCACCAATAGTAATTATGTCATACATTAATTTGCCGAGTAATAAGTAATACTAAGAGCATCCTAACAACCAGCTTTTGGGAGCAAAACTACAATAATACTTATAGAAAGGGAAAACAGGGGGAAGGAGTTCTACAGTCGTGGGGCCTCATGTCTCGAGCTTTCTCTAATATCACACAACTTTTCCATCTTACGTTTACCGTCCACATTCATCATTTCACCAGGCAGCTAATTCCATTCGCTCACTTTTCTCATACGACAGAAGTGACTCTTTACATCTTTTCGAACGTGTTTATTGCTTAATTTTATAGAATGGCATCTGGTTGTTATACTATCATATCTTAAAAGAAAAAATTTGTTCACTGTCTATAGTATCAAAATAGTTTAAAAACTTAAAAGCTTGTGATCAAGTCACCCCTCACTCTTCCTTCTTCAATGGTGGAAAAGTCCCCTATCTTTCCCTGTACCTGTCCCTCTTAATTCTGGTACCATCTATGGGACTCTCCTCTGGACCTTCTCTATTAACTTTTTGTGTATCATTAAATGCGTTGACCAAACTTGAGAAGTTTTTACCTTTGTGTGTATGGAAAAGTATTAAGTACAATAACAAGACGAGCATAAGGTAAGTTTTATTTACATGTGTTCAACAGTTTCAAAAGTATATATAATAACATCATATGTACATCTATAGATCTGTCCTTTGAAACGTATCCTGTGCTTATAACGGACATGTTACCTTATCATCTTCTAGTAAAGAACAGACCTAGTGCGACTGGAATATATATATATATATATATATATATATATATATATATATATATATATATATATATATATATATATATCTCAGTCTTGTCATGTTTATCTAGTCTAAGTGGTGAGGTGAGATGTAGAGATGTAGGGGACATGCTGCGGTTCAGCGGGTCAAGAACTAGAGCACTGATGATGGCAAAGGTCATGCTGGAGGGACTACACGGTCCATATCTCTAGCATAAGCGACCCCTGCCAAGGCTGGCCTCGAGGGGCCTTGCTCAGCTGACGCAGTTCAGGGATGTTGCCACGCCGCCGTTCTGTCGGGAGGTCACAAGGTGAACCTGAAGGACATCAAGTCAGACACCTGAGTGGCAGTGGCTACTAACGACCGTCCATCTCTAGGATTCGCTCCAGACTTTAGAGAAATTCTCCTGTGTAACCAGGCTTATGCTTTTGATAGTCAAAAATAAAGTGTGATATATACCAGGACCATAGGGTGGGTGTAAGGGTTATGTATTAGGAGCTTATACGGCAGTTGAGATTGTTGTCAAGTGATGATGCCCCTGGGAAGTGGGTAGTGTAGTGGGAGGCAGGTTATGGCCCGATTGTACTGGGTAACATATTATCTTTTTGTAAGACTGATCACTTAATAAGATGAATTCGACTTGAGTATCGGTTTTCATAAAAGGAATCAAAGAGTAATGCATTCTGTTAAAAACTCATGAAGAACTTAGATAAGAGCCAATGGCCACAATCCCTGGCACTGGTTCAACGTACAACCTGACCCATGGAAGGGGGACTCAAGTTTGGTTAGGTTCTTAAGAATTATTCATTTTAGAGAAAACTTGACATGGAAGAATTGACCTGCATGAGAGATGGTGATGAGTGAGGATGAGGGATTGTGAGGGGGGGGGGGGTAGTAGAGACAGAGGCTCAGGTCATGTGTTGCGGGAGGGCGGCTCCTGAGCCACAAACACAAGAATGTGCAACACTCCAGAGCAACAGGTCTGCGAGGGGAAAAAGAGCGTCTCTTTGACAGAGAACTTTGGAACATTATTCATTCACTTTTGCTTCATGAAGTGGAGATGACTACTCAACAATGACCTTCCAGTGATTGTTTACTTACATGAATATGTGTACGATGGATGATTCTGGTTTGCTGTTTGATAGGTTTCTATTATCGTGGTTGTTTATACTGAGTCTTGGGATAAAAGCTTAACCCTTGGCGGGAGTCTATCTACTGTACCTTTTTGATATACTGACATATTAGGACAGGATTAGAGCTCAGGTGGTTTACGAGTTAACGTGGAGAGAGACTTAAGGGCTGCGGGTAAACAACCCAGCGAAAGATCTTTTAATCCACTACAACCTATATAGTATGTATGTGTGTGTGTGATACTGTTATTTATTGACTTTGTGCTCTTCTAAACTATGTCTGCAACACAGGAGACACCTAATTGGTCTGGATTTCACCTACCTAGTCTGGATGTCATCAACTGGTCTGGAGGTAGGTAAGTATATGCTCTCTCTCTCTCTCTCTCTCTCTCTCTCTCTCTCTCTCTCTCTCTCTCTGTATA
>JAYMFT010420133.1:0-17701 GCA_038088735.1 Panulirus argus | reverse complement strand
TATGTGAGTGTGTGGGTGTGTGTGTGTGTGTGTGTGTGTGTGCGCGTGCGTGTATGTGTGTGCGTGTGTATGAAAAAAAAATCACAGGAGAAATGAAAGAGTAGCCACAAAACATTTCGTTTTTCAGTTCCAATTTGCCTGAAGATGAGATATACGAGAGATCTCGCAGCCACGCTTTGATTTTTTCCTGTAGTTTTTATCTGCATCGTTTCACACACAGGATTGTGTCGACAAGATATATATATATACATATATAAAGCTAACTAAGGACCACTTTCCTGCAGGTGTGGTGGTCAGGAGGAAGCCTTCCACTCTGGGAGAGGATAATATGGCCATTGTGGAGGCTAGGAGTTTGTCGACGACCCACTACAATTTTTTATTTTTCTTGGTAAAACGTCAGGCCATCATATCCAAGGGTAGTACCGCCGTGCTCAGTGGTTGCACCTTCTTGCTAGAGGGCTGTACCTTCGTGCTCGAGAGTGCACCGTTGCCCTGAAATGACTGTACCGTTGTGCTCGGGGGAACCGTTACTCAAGCAATAAGCAATTCGCAACCTCCTCTTAGTGAACGAATCTGGCGCTAGACCCGGGGTTGTGTAAGCAGCTTTTCCTCGCCGGCCAAGAACAAAAGCGATGTACCGTACGTTGTTGCAACACACGACCAGTAACGTACCATATACTGTTGCGGCAAACCACTTAACTAATGCACCAGACGAGCAGCCGTGTTTATTGCAAGGAAAGACACCGTAGAGGACGGGATGCGCCGGCGTGTGTGGTGTGGATGGGGCGTCAGCGTTGTGGTGTGGTGGTAGGACTGTACTTTCTGTGGCGGGAATCTAGCTGTAGAGTACTGTAATCACAGTGAGGGAGTTGTTCTTTTCCAGTCGTGTTGTGAAAGTTTTAGAGAGAGAGAGAGAGAGAGAGAGAGAGAGAGACTTCCGTCCAAGAGAACGTAAACATTCCCAGCTCTCACTCACTCAGCAACAACAGTTTGCAGACAATCGTCCCAGCAACGCCTCATGGTCTGCTGACTGCCGACGGACGCTGTGTGGCCGTGTTTTCCTTGCATGGAAGCCATTGATTTCTGTTCCGTTAAATTCGGTAAACAGGCAATTGTCGAGGTATTGTTCGCTCTGGGTTCTGGAATATTAATGAACGCAGATAATGAAATCCGAATGGAATATAACGAACGAACGGTATGGAATTATCTGACTACAACAGCGGCCAATTAACACATTGGCTTTACTGATGAGCTTTTTTTTTTTTTTTCCGAAAATACGTTATGATATGGGACATGTCTGCGGTCCAGTGTTGCGGGGATATAGAGAAGTTGTGTTCCCATGTGTTGCCCTTCGTGGTAACACATGCAATACTCACAACACATACACAGGGGTCCACTCGGTACAACTGCACATAAACATAGACTTAAAAACAACACAAGTATATTCTCCACCACAAGGCATCTGCCACAGTCAACACAGTAACAACCACAGTAGCGAAAATCCCACCACAGGGATATAACAACATCCACCACAGAGACATACTGACATCTACACAGGCAAAGGACTTACCACAAATACCACAACGCCTTCATATACACGAAACATCGCTCGTCTCACAGATAAACGACATTCGCATTGTATAAAAAAATAATCCTCACCTCAGAAACACAACAACATAATACACCACCACAGTAACACATTCCTCGTATACAGACACTCGCTCAACACAGAGACGCGAAACCCACCACAGACACACACCAGCACCCTTGAAACAGACATACCTGTCCCACAGAGAGATCAGCTCCCACCACGCACAGACACAGACACACGACAGGGCCCCACAACATGGAGAGTTCCCACTATACACACACGACAAAACCCACCACACGAACATGCATCAACCCACCACATACGTTAAAGTCAACATCCACCACATAACCACAACAACATACCACAACATACGCGACCACAGAGACCCCCAGCAGAAAACAGCCATAGCAACAGACGCCAGAAGGATCCAACACCAGCCATAAACCACAATTAGGACTCAGTCCCATCTACCCCTGAGCTGTACAGCAAGTATGAATAATCAACGCCTGAGGAAAATAGCTTTTACAACAGCAGCTTCAACAGAGAGTCTGAACACAGACTGAGGGAACAAATATGTCCTCGTCACTGGTGCAGCCCTGTCAGTAGTGGGGCTTCACAGACACAGACGTTCGTCTGTCTACGGAAGTTACTTGTTAAGTTGAGGAACTTGTTAATGTTAAGAGTCTGATCACAACTTCAGGCTCAGGGGAGGTTACCCCAGATCCAGAGGGGAGGACATTATGGCCAGAAAGGGTAACCCCAGGAACAGGGGGATGACTCGGTGACTCAGGAGACGTTACCCCAGGACTAAAGGAATGACTGCAGGTCCTAGGAGAGATTTTCCCAGGACCAGGAGGACGAATCTGGACCCACACATCAGTGTATAGGAGGTCCACTGAACCACATATGATGAAGTTGTGGTTTCTTCGTCATGTTCCACACACGTAAAACCTTATCCTTAAATCTAATGCGTGTATTTTGAGAACTGTATATCAACAGTGGGACATAAAACTGTCTTAAAAACATGCTCCTCCTTCGCTTATTTAGATCTGTTTGACATCTGTTGTCATTGTCCACTGGCACTGGAACATTAGAAGACTGTGTCATCCTCACCATCAGGATTTACAGAGCAACAAACAGGTCGTTCGAAAAACATGTCCTAAGGACTGTGAGGCTCGACCTAAGGTACATTGTTACGTGTGTCATGTCAGGTACGGCAGCATACGCCGAGGCAACGCAGTGTGGCACTCGTTCCCACCCCAACCTCCTGTTGATGATTCTCCAGGCAGACTCAGACGTTCTTCTTCCCTTCCAGAACACATCTTTGCAGGGGTCACTTCCCCGTGAGCTGGAACAGCAGTGTCCAAGGAGTCGGACACTGACCGAGGATACTGCGACAGGTCCTAGAGCACCAGGCTGTTATGCTGGGTCGCTCAGGCGTCTTTTATGGGTCGACATCGAGTCCTTCTTTTACTGTCACACGACCCTATGTCGACAGTCGCTGCTTCAGATTGTCCCCCCGTGTCCTCAGGGCATAAGCCCCTTTCCAGGCTCGGTGTGTGTTATGCAAGAACAGTACCGTCATCAAGACAAGTTCCCCAGTCACTTCGGAAGGACTTCAGAAGCGTCATGACCTCAGCTAGACCCCAGCATCAGGGAAGCCCTGGGTCTGGGCCGAAGCTTCCTTCAGGCTTCACTACACAGAGTCTTCGATGCTTCAAGGATCAGTTCAGATAAAATGTCTTGCAGCAAGTGTCTCGCTCTGATATGTTTATGTCTACAAGACCACAAGAATCACCAATGAATTTGTCAATAAGAACACAAGAATCACCAGTAAATTTGTCCACAAGAACACAAGAATCACCAGCAAATCTGTCCACAAAAACACAAGAATCACTGGTAAATTTGTCTAAAAGAACACAAGAATTACCAGTAAATTTATCCACAAGAAAACAAGAATCACCAATAAATTTGTTCACAAAATACAAGAATCACCGGTGAATTTGCCCACAAGAAGACAAGAATCACCAGTAAATTTGTCCACAAGAACATAAGAATCACCGGTAAATTTGTCTAAAGGAAAACAAGTATCATCAGTAAATTTGTCCATAAGAAGACAAGAATCACCAATGAATTTTTCCACAAAAACAAGAATCACCGGTAAACTTGTCTACAAGAACATATGAATCACCAGTAAATTTGTCTACAAGGACACAAGAATCACCAGTAAATTTGCCCACAAGAACAGAAGAATCACCAGTAAATTTGTCCCCATGAACACAAGAATCACCAGTAAATTTGTCCACAAGAACACAAGAATCGCCTGTAAATCTGTACAGAACTACTTTTACAAATACGTTCTTTTTCACATAGACACACAAACATAAACTCACACACGGTAGATTTCCAATACTAGAGTGAAAGACAAAAGGAAATGTTTCTCTCCAACACATTCTCCATCACTGGGTCAGGCGTGGCCATAAGGCCGGTGTTGATTCAGGGAATATTTTGGATATAAAGTAAACAGGACAGAAGGGCTTAAACCCCTGGGGCCAGACCCACCTGTACCAGACAGCTTGGCCCACTGGCCCACCCCATCATCACACGGGGATATTGTGGTGGTCAGTGATGATCTGTTCTCTGAGGCAAGTGTGAACATCTGTTCTCTATGGCAAGTGTGAACATCTGTTCTCTATGGCAGGTATGAACATCTGTTCTCTATTGCAAGTGTGAACATCTGTTCTCTATTGCAAGTGTGAACATCGGTTCTCTGTGGCAGGTGTGAACATCTGTTCTCTATGGCGGGTGTGAACATCTGTTCTCTATGGCGGGTGTGAACATCTGTTTTCTATGGCAGGTGTGAACATCTGTTCTCTATGGCAGGTGTGAACATCTGTTCTCTATGGCAGGTGTGAACATCTGTTCTCTATGGCAGGTGTGAACCGCTCACTCAATCTGGTAGTTATGTGACCTTAATCTACTTCTTGTATTGCTACATTACTTATTGACATACATCTACTATGGCAACTCTACCTGCATCTACTACTGATACATCTACTGACCTGCATCTACTATGGCAACGGGTTTAGTCGAACATGTCCACACTAGGGAAGGAGTCATCCACATCACGACCCATAACAAATAACTTTCGTATCCAACAAACACAAAATAGCGATCATTTTCTCCAGCAAACATTTTCTTCGGCGAACATTTATTCTGGCGAACAATTTTCTGAAGTTCTTTTCCTCTCGTTGGCCAAACGTCTTGCAGAAATAATATCCCGCATACCTGTAATGGAAGCGCCAGGCAGACCCGCGGGTTCCATTGTCTCTGGCCAGAGTAATTTCCCCACGCAATGGGGGGTGGGGGGTGGGGGTATTGCCCCAGGACTGAAGTTCACACCTATAAACACACACACACACACACACACACATGAGATGGGGCCCCACCATTGTAGTAACTCCCTCCCCGTACAGAACATATAAGTAATTACAATATAGGTCTCACAAATATACATGTTCATTCGTTTGTTCACAATTGGCTCAAACAGAGAATACTGAGAACAAAAGTCTCGTGCCAGCTCAGACAAAATCCGATAGGAGGGAACAGAAAATAAAGCTACTTCTTTTCCCCGCGAAAACAGATCCCGAAATTGTATAAACGCTGAAGTCAATTTTCAGACGCAAAACATTTCCAACAACAACAGCGACTGTGACGGCTGTGTCTGTTACGCTAACAGACATTTCCCTCCCTTCCCTCCGCCATACATACCCTCACTTCCCTTCACCAGGCAGAAGACAGTCTATGTCTGACCCCAGCTGGGCAGTAACTGTTACTGATCCTCCCCAGGGGTCACGGCCGCCCCAGGGGGAAGGGTTCGGGGTGAAGGATCGACGGGGTGTCGTCTGGTTATAGCAGTGGTGTAAGGGGAGATATAAGGGTGGGTGGCGTGTGGACTGGATATAGGGGTGGGGTAGAGACCGCTGGGGCGCTCGGGAGGGCCGTCAGTGGCACACTCAAGCGAGATTTCTCTTTAAACCTCAGGACAAAAACTGGCGACAAATGTAGCGAGTCTGATTAGTGACTTGTGGTGGGGGACGGGTGGGCTTGGGGTGGGCGAGGTGACTTGTGGTGGGCAGTGTGTGGGTGGGGGAGGGGTGGGTTGTGGCACACCAGGTCCTGCCGCTGTGGCCCCAGAGGAACTGACTCGGAAAATTAACTGTTTTTAGTGTTTGGTGTTGACGGTGCTGGTGTGTAGCGGAGACGGGGAGGAACCTGCTGTGGATGTGGGCTGTGTATAGGGGCAGTTTCCGCTGTGAACAGGGGCAGTGTGGGCGGCTAACAGGGAAACTGTTGCCTGTAAACAGGAGTAGTGTGTGCTATGAACAGGATGAATAGGTGCTGTGAACAGGGGCAGTGTGTATTGTGAGCGAGGCAGTGAATGAGGAAGTATGCACTCTGAGCGAAACAGTGAGTTCACTGAACGAGACACTAAGCCGTGAACGGCCAGTGATTATTCACTGTAACGGCCCCAGAACGTGGCCAGCGTTGCCGCAACGCACGGACCCAAGTGTGATGCCAACACTGGCAGCTGAATGCAAAACAAACCCTTGTGTTTCCATTGATGTTTCCCGTCGTGTTTATATGGAATTACCCCGACAGTTGGCAGCAGTGGTGTCCACCACACAGACAGGCGGGCGGGCAGGCAGGGGCGTTAGGTTCGGTTATCTTTATATTTCATTTCCCTGAACGAGGAGAGGACGTGACGCCAGACCAGAGGGGAATGAAATGGCCATCAGGCAGAAGCACAAGTGACAGATTTACAGGTGTGGATAATACTCGTTTCTGTCTCTCGACGGATCACCTCTTGTCGGGAATATGGAGGCCGGAGTGTCATGTCCGGTGATGGAGGAAGCTTTTTCATTAATCCTGACTAAAATAGAAACTTCTGACTCCAATCTAAATGGGACAAAGTAGACACAAAGTTAAAACATTTGGATTCTAGGAAGCTTGAGTCATCCACCATGGCGCTACACAGGGCAAACCCAGGACCAAATCTTTCCAAAGGTGTCAAAGAAATGAACATTTGATCTTGGAGGGACAGTTCACACAGCCATTGACCAGAAGAACAGAGTGAACACAGCACCCACGTAACGTGTGGATATGTTCATGAAGTAACAAACATAGCCACACCTTCCACTGGTGTGACAACGACTCATACATCACTTGGAGAGGACTGTGCAGGTCCGACAGTGGCAAGGGGTGTGTGAGGACCGAGCCCACTGAGAGAGGAGGCGAACTGCACAACAGAGACGCCACTTGGTAAAGGCAACACCTGGGCAGTGAGGTGGGTAGTAGGGAACCTTCCTATTACAAGATGAACATGAGCTCTATTTTCACTCTTCACTCTCGTCTAGATTACCATGAATATCCCACCCTTCACTTTCTTCTGGAGGAGCATGAGTCTCTCACGATCACAGCAGGTGATGTGTGGGGATGTGTGGTCAGGACTGTGAGGCAGGTGTCTCTGAGGCGTCCTTCTGCTACATCCACAGCCACCACCACCCCCACCCTCAGAACCAGCAGGGCAGGTACCCTTTCTCCTGGTGACTCTAATGTAATTGGCTCCAGACGGCCGAATATAATGTTGTGGATATTTGTCAGGGTCGCTAACTGACGGGACGGCTGCCGTTGTGTACTAGAGGAAATGGACAGGGATTCTTTGCTTGGATTCGTGGGGGCCTTGACGGAAGGGTCGGGTCTTGAGAGCTGAAGACAATAGGACGGGTGCACTGAAGGATTTCTGGAAGTGAGGTGAGGAAGAGGGAGTTAGGAAAACTGATGAAAAGCTGAAGGTTGATAGAGGCCAGGCTTCAACCAGGGAGCTCTGCTGTAAGCCAATCAAGTTGTGGTCGGTTCCCTACGCTGTCCACACCTGCAGGTCTGAGGTCAGTATAGTTAGAGCAGCTGTGTGAGTTGCAGCGGCTGCTGGGGTCACCAGTCCCGAGCCACAGATGCTGGCGGTGGTGGTGGGGGTGTCCGTGTCCGGCCGGCCTTAAGACAGCTGAGCACCTCGACTCTGACAAGCACAGCGTCCGTTCTGTGCTTGTACAACCGGCCACCACAGCCAGTCTCTCTCTCTCTCTCTCTCTCTCTGTCAAGCAAGACACAAATCATGAGGGATACCTACCATTAGGTAAGTGTGTGTGTGTGTGTGTAGTCTGGGATATATTCATATCTTTTCACGTTAGTAAGTTAACAAGGGGCCTTTACTAGGTAACAGAGCCAGTATTCAACTTATCATTATTTAGAAAGCTCCCGGATCACATGGCTAATTTGCATAGGAAACCAGTGGGGCTGTTCACACTAACATGGTCAGCAATGTAATGTTTGCCTTATTTATGCCGTTGGTCTCTGAGAGTGTCTCATCAAGTAGCAGAAGCCATTGTGTCGTGTTAGACAACTTTCCCGAACGTGTTGCGCCACAAATTACTGCCTGAACAGGTCTTACTGCAAGCTGGGAAGAAGATTGATCCATCGCAAGAATTAATCAGGTCGCGTGATCACCCCGTTCAGACAGCTTGCGCTAAACACACATTCTGATGTTGAATCATGATTCCCTTCCTCCACTGCTGTTGGTTCTGGCGTGTGTTTTAGCTAATTCGGATCTTGTTTAAGGCAGGAACGCCAAGCCTCAGTCTGCTAGAGGCTTTTAGTGAGTAGAAAAGAACAAGTAAAAGCCTTCATGCCAAAGCTGTCGTATGCAAATCACGTCATAGCTGTTTATCATGGTAGTTGGCCAGCGAGCTTGTGGAGTTTCTACCCTGAGGGAAAATGGCATGTGGAGTATTTAGCCTGAGGGGAAGTGGTATGTGGAGTACATAATCTGAGAGAAAGTGGTATGTGGAATATTCAGCCTGAGGGGAAATGGTATGTGGAGTATTTAACCTGAGGGGAAATGGTATGTGCAGTACAAAACCTGAGAGAAAGTGGTATGTGGAGTATATAACTTGAGGGGAAGTGGTATGTGGAGTATTTAACCTGAGGGGAAATGGTATATGCAGTACATAACCTGAGAGAAAGTGGTATGTGGAGTATTTAACTTGAGGGGAAATGGTATGTGGAGTATTATACCTGAGGGGAGGCGGTGCGATGCCCGGGTCTGCTTTACACTGGTGGTCTGTCATATCCCGTTGGCTGTTCCCCTTTTCCAGTTATGTCTCACCGGAGTTTCTTTTTTCAGTTTCCTGTTTCTCTTCACGTGAAATCTTGATCCTTTTGAGCTCTCGGGCGACACAGGTCTCTAATCTATGTAGAAAACTTGCCCTAGCTTCTGGTGTGAGCTGGACGAGAGGATGAGAAAAAAAACCTGATGGAAATAAAGACATTAGAGGATGCGAGCAGGCGAGACGGGTCAGGACATAGCTGCTTGATCCAGCAAGAAAGAGTGACACAGGAAGAGCTCCTCATCCCGTGGGTCTAGCAAAATGAAGGATGTAATCGCCAGAAGCCGCAGCAGTAGGGAGAGAGAGAGAGAGAGAGAGAGAGAGAGAGAGAGATTAGTGTGGTTCGTCTGCTTCAAACTGGTTCATTAACAGTGATTCACGAGCCCGTTGTTCGGTATGTGGTATAGTCACATTATCTTCTTCCATTAGTCCTGAAATAATCTTATCAGGACCTGTCGTTTCACTAACGTTTATTCCGTCTAACGCTGACAGTATATCTTGGTTCCGCGGTTCAGTATACTGCAGAATGCAAGATGTTTTCCTCCACTTAGCAGTGTGTCTGAATTTGTAAAGCGAGATGTGTCTTCAGTGGTGAATATAGGCTGTAAAAAAATGATAATAATCTTATGTAATCTTTCGTTTGTCTTTCACCTCAAAGACACGTCTCCACGCTTCCGGAAATGTGCCAGAAATAATCAGTCTTTGAAAGCAAATAAACCTAGCTCCTCTTTGAGTGGTTTGCTGTGTCAGGAGAAACGCAACAAGTGACTGATTTTGTCACCATCAGAGGAACCACTTCTGTCATCCGTGTGTCGCAAAGTGGCCATATTGCTCCCTCCAAACTCTCCCTCTCCTCGTGTGGGGAAGTTCATTCCCTCATCGTCAAGTTGTCTGGCCATTAGGTAACGAGGGTGAGCCACAGTTACAGCGTTTCCCAGGAGAGTGTTCGCGGTTTGGGGTTCGCTAGTTGCCGGGAACGCGAGGGAGACGCGCGCCTGTTTGCTGGGGCCTGCTCTCTGTCACGTCACAATGTAGTGGGGAGCTCGTAGTGACCTGGCCAGCCCTGGTGCTAGGTCAAGACCTGGTTCCTCCTCCTCCTCTTCCTCCTGGAGACCGGGCACCATAACCCAGCGCCATTAAGGTCATCTCATAGTCTCATACGAGCCATCAAACTGCCACGTTGTTTACGATCGATGGGTCTAATCGCTTTAGACTACCCGGAATCATTACGAGTCTTCACCTGTAATGACCAATACAGAAGTTCCATGTCGGGACCGTGAAAGTAATTCCCAGATGTCTTAATTTCATTAATGACCCCGTAATCATGATAGAATAGGAAACTCAACGACATGCAAATGATTTGGTGAATGCCGTGTTTGAAGTGTTGTAACATTGCGTCTTGAGAGAGAGATTTTTTCTCTCTCTCTTTGACACTGTATTGGCTGTATTTGCCTGTAGTTCCTTACGGCATACGAAGACAGATCATGTATTTTTCCTGTAGCAATAAATGCGGCAACTTATTATGTTTGAATGTAATGAATCATCCCTTATAACTCAATTGGCTGGTCGTATTGTGAAATCACGTGAGAACAGCCGGCCCTCCACATATCTAATCGAGGAGGTAGGTGTATTCGCCTACAACACCAGCATGCAACACCCAATCGCCAGTCGTTCGTTAATCTCCTCTTGCAGCGGTAGTTTGATATATTAACTTGATTGGAAGTAGTTTGCATGTGTATCATTCCTAACGCGGGAATGAAACTAAGCTGCATTGGCCTCACGTCTCACAACAGACCTCTGTTATAGATTCCCGGATGAGGTCGTTTATCTTCAGTATTATTATATTATAACCTACAGAGAGCTTTAGCAGAGAAGCCTCCAGGGAACAGGTCGTATTATTGTATGATAATCACAGTCCCGGCGAGAGAGTCAAAACATAATGTGGAAGGATTAAGCCAGGTAGAAACGAACGCTTGCAAACGAGATAATTAACTTGTCTGGACCAGAAAGAGAGACTTTATGCAACTTTGCATCATCGCTTCAAAGGGAAAGCGGTGTACACACGTCACGCCAGAATCAACCTAATCCCAAATACGAGAATTAAGACAAGTTCTGAGCGCTGAAGTCGTGGAAAATCGCACTGCTAGCAAACCCAAGTTACCCCCTGAGATATATATTCCATCAATTCACGACCAAAATCTTGTGTAATACGTTCGGTAGTGTGGTCTGTACCCTTGAAGACGGAGACGTTGTTGAGCAACTTTAAATTCAGACTATTTGTCCAGATGACTGACCCGGGGAAATGCACTGTGAGCAGTGCGTCTGTCTCCTGTGTTGGGGAGGGAGTGCTGGTCAAAAACCTTTCCCTTGGTTGACTATACATAACCCAAATGCTTCTCTGGAAAGTTCAGTGAAAAGTCTGGAACTGTTGGTTTAAAAAAAAAGATATGACTCCACTCAGGAGGGAGTCTTAGCAGAGAAGATTACTAACATAGCAGAGTTACCGTGGTGGAAAGTGGGGGGTTATCTTTGGTGCTGTTCTACCGAAGGAAGTTTCAGTCGTATAGCCCATGACCAGGAGAGGAAGAAGAAGAGGAAGAAGAAGAAGAAGAAGGGAAAAAGAGGGAGATTGGGAAGAAGAAGGAGAAGAAGAAGGGAAAAAGAGGGAGATTGGGAAGAAGAAGAAGAAGAAGAAGGGAAAAAGAGGGAGATTGGGAAGAAGAAGGAGAAGAAAAACAGAACTCGGTAAGACATGATTCCTGACACCATCTCGGCCTCTCCATCAGCGGAGGATTTAGGATTCTGATAAACACATTAGTGAGAAAACCACTTCGACGTCCGAATTTTCCATTTCATATCAAATGATAAGAAGTGCCATTACGCAAGGCCACTACGGAACAAAGATGGCCCACTACAGGACAAACGTCATGTTATATCAACTCCCTCTAGGAATGAAGTAGGACTCATCTCCCCATAATGCCTTTTTCCAGCGAAGACTAATATGAAGGATCATACTGCTTAACTCTCAGAAACATACACTCACGTGGATTATCCGGACTGATATGTAGATTGGAAATTAAAAGCTTTTATTTCATCAGTGTGGATTACGTCACAGATATAATCAATCGTTTATTTGTTGCCTTGGGCGGATTGACGGCTCTGTGGACGTTTGCAGATGTCACACATGTAACGCAGAAGTGTTGGTGACAGACGGTGATGCATCAGGGGAAGTAAGTGTTACGGAAAATGCCAAGAAACAGACATGATATCAGAGGACCATATCACACAGCGTTTAAAAACGAAATATCAAAATAAGCTTGAAGAAACGTATCAACATGTTGCCACCATTGTCCTGGCAATGTCCCGTAAATTTTTCACATTTTGAGACAGAGCAAAATAGATTGTACCTGCAGCTATAAACAACATCTGTCTCGTTACAACATCTGTCCTGGGGACAGGTGTTTCCAACAGCAGTGTCAAGATCTTCCTCCATCACAACATCTGTCCCGTGAACAGGTGTTTCGAACACCTGCGTCATCCGCCAAAACATCTTTTCTCTCAAAAACAATGAGACGTAAATCTTTTAGTATCTTTAGGAAAATATTATAGATACTGGACTGACCCATAGACACAGGCAGTGACACAGACAGCCATAGACACAAGACTTTGCAGTGAAATGCTTTGATACGTTCCATGTAACATTGTTTTTCCCCTTGCTATTCATCTACTTCGGAGCGTAATGATATTATCCTCTCTCGCTTCCTCTGAACTGGATCATCCCATCATACATAGCTGGTATGATCCTGGAAATTATCCCAGATCATGATGTCGTGTCTCTATTTAATCCTCGCAACCAATGAAATTTAAGGTCCCCCATTTTCCCATGCTGAAGACGTAGAGAGAGAATTTTCACACCATGAGAGATACTATGTTAAACTAGATATGTTTAAGAATATTCTTGATGATAAATGTTTCCCTTTCAAGTCCGAGACCAACATTATTTGCGCCTCTAAGACACACTAACAATTTGCATGTTATTGTCTTTGAATCCTACTGGTCGGTCTATTCCTTTTTTGAATTCCTTTTGTATTTGTTGATTATTATCTTGGCCGAAGAAGCCTGCAGACAATACGAAATATGTTCTCGTAATGTGCACATCGCTGCTATGTCTGTGCCAGTTACCTACGCTACTCTGTTCCCAGTCCGACTGTGTAACAGTTGTGACAGCGAGGGAGTGGCCAGGATGGGTGAGTATACAGGACCCCGATGAGTCGTCGTCATCATTGATGAGTTATAGTTATCAATGTACTTACTCAGGTGCTCATCAGCAATGAGGCTGGAGAGCGAGGAGTGGTCAGGATGAGTAAAGGACAGCAGTGAGTTGTCCTCATCAGTGATGAGTTATCAAAGTACTTATTCAGGTACTCATCAAGAGTAAGACTGCTGCAGTAGATCTCATCTTCCTGCATATAGAGACGGAGCGAACATCAATGAAGAAATCTTTATTTTCTCTCATAAACTTTTTTATTAAAATCAACAAGAAAGTCTTTACTTTTTGCAATATCAATCGACTTTACTCTTGACTGAGTTAATCATCATAATGATCACATCCTTGCCAAGAAATACGAATGTCAAAGTCACATGAAAGAACAACGATTCGCTGTCGTCCTTGCTGTTATACATTTAGTAAACAATATCCATTTAGCAGTCCGTCTGGCGCTCTGGACGTAATGCCCTTAAGCACCAGTAATTAGACTCCGGTGGTTTTAATTAACGACAAGACCAGCTGAGGGTCGGCCCGGCACACATGAGAGTTTTGAGTAAGCTGTCATTTCAGCAAGAAATGGCTGGCTGGTCTTTGGGATGGTTCTTCTGCCCTTCACATCCAACACCACCAGGCATCTCGCTGCTAACAAGATAATTACATCTCACGACCGTATTTATGGGTGGTATTACGTTTACTTTGAAACATTTTTTAACAACCATGTTTTCCTGATGCACATTGACCCCCACCTAAGGTCTCGAATTCATCGGAGTAGGGAGCCGGTGGCTCCGTGTCCTTAGAATATTCCACTGCAAGAACTACTCCAAGAGATGTACTCATATATACATGTATATATATATGAGGCTTGTGGCTCTCATAATTAGAGGCAGTAGCTCAAAGAATGCTCGCTGACTCTCCATCTTGCTCTTCTGTCTCCCTCCATGGCCTGAATCATACTACTGTATCATCACAAGAACTGAATCCTGAGGGATAGTAGTGACGATATCCACCCACACACCAGCTTTTCATGGCGTGAGTCGCGTCGTTTTCTTTTTCGATGTTCCGGAGGTAAACGACAGTCGGGCGCCACTCTTCTGAGGTCAGTGTAGGTATAGGCATTACCCAGCGAGGGAGTGAGGACGACTCTCCTGGTCTGAGGCCAGTAGTCGACCATTACCCTCTACCAGTGACGGAACCACAGACCATCCTCGTCATCAACCTAACCAGGACCAGTCCTTGGTAGGCTCCTCTACCGACCAGTGTTTGTGTGTGTGTGTGTGTGTGTGGTAGGGGGGAAAGTGTCTACGTCGTAGATGGAAACCCTTGACGATGCTTCTGCTATTCTTCCTCTCTTTATTCTGGTAAATTTCATTTCTCTCCAGTTGAGTTCCTGTCCTGTACCGAAGGAGTGGTGAAGGGGTTGGTAAAGCATGCTCCGCTGGTCAACTTCCCTCTGCGAGATCGATGGAGGGGAAGATGGCCCACTCCGCCTCCCTGGGCCTCCTCCACTCTTGCGTGGGGGAGGTAGACGGACGAGAGAGAGAGAGAGAGAGAGGAAGGTGAAGAAGGTGAGAGAGAGAGGCGAGGAATTCATATTCGCTCTGGCTGCTGTGCTCTCTCTGGCCACGCGTCGCCTCTGTATGGGGAGTCCAGGGAGAACACGGCCTCAGGGAGGAGGGAAGAAAATGAACCAACCCAATTAATTACTTCCTTCGGAGACGGCGCGGCATTCAGGGAGGCCAAGTCACTACTAGGGGGCCTTCCATTACATACACGTCCTTCGCTAAGGCTAGTCACTCCATAGCCAAGCCCACACTCGACTTGTTGACGTAACAACGTCTCTTAGAACTGCCTTAGGCCAGATCACCCGCCAGAAACAAGAGGATGATTGTCACGATCATCCATAGGCACAGCTAGCATCATACCGGCTCAATCATCCACCATATTCAGACTTCCCATCGTCGTAAATCCAAGTCATCATTAAATACTTATCTTATTTTTCTCATTTTCTTTCCACAGGATCCAGATCTCTGTTGCATCTGTACCTCAACCTTCAAGTGTGTGTGGCTCCATCCTGTCAGATTTCTCTTGAAATGAAAGGACTTTTATGTCATTTTATCACTTAATTCATTTCCATTTATTGTATGTTATGTGATCTAAGATGTCCAGTGTTGCCCGCAGCGAGGTAGCTAACTTACACCGTTTAATTGCTTAACCTCGTGTATTCCTCCTACTTCCACCCTAGGAGTTCATCATGGCTCATCAGATGCAGTTTGCACGTCGGAATAAGTCACTGAAACAATTCGGGATCTGTCTGTGGATGACTCGTAACGATACGCGCTCGTTTCATCGCCCAAGAAATGCGTCCGTCTCCAATTACAAGTCATAATTACGGGGCACTGGGGAGACAACTACGGGGCAGTGGGAAGAAAATTACGGGGCAGTGGGAAGAAAATTAGAGGAAAGTGGGGAGACAATTACGGGGGAGTGGGGATACAATTAAGGGCCATTGGGGAGACAATTACGGGGAAATTGGGGAGACAATTAAGAAAAGCTGGGGAGACATACGTTGCACACCGGGTCTCCCAGCGACCGATGGTGAAAATCGTCGGGTTAGAGACCCCGGCAAAAATGTTTATAACGAGGAGTCGTATAACTGCTGGGCCCCCGAGACCTGCTTGATGGCCAACGATCACTCTGATGTTGGGTAAAGTTGGGCGAAGGATCTCCCATCCACCCGAGGAAGGAGGACTCAGGTGGTGCTGTGGTGAGAGAGGGGTTGGAGGGTGTTGTGGTAGAGAGTTGGAGGTGTGGTGGGACAGGTTTGGAGGTGTGGTGGTAGAAGGTTGCGGCTCTGAGAGGCAGGCTAGAGCCGTGAATCGTCCAGAGCAAAGAACTAAAGAAATGGTGTGGCAGCAGAGGACTGAAGCCGAAGGAGACACGTGGTTCGACTCCCGTGGAAGGTTTTGAGGATGTAGGATGCACGGGATGTGGAGGTGGACGGAGGGGACCCAGCGGTGGGAGGTGGCACACAGACTAAGGAGACATCGAGGTAGAGAAGTGGGGACTTGGGAGTGTTTATGTGTAGGAGTATAAGGCCTGAGGGACTGGTGTATGTGCTCTCGGGCTGGGTGTGGGGACCTGTGGAACGCTGTGTGAGAGGACATCCTGACGGAGGAAGACACAGTGGTTTTCGTGTGGGATCAGACGAATGAGCTGAAACCAATTCTCTTCAGTAATATTGGATATGGTTCTTCAGAATCACATGGACCTTGCCAAATTCGCTCCCAGTAAATGCGTCTCTGGTTCTCATATCCCATAACGTGCCCCAGTCGACAGCTAAGGCATCAGTTTCTACTGATAGTCCCAATATTTTGTATTTGTAAAAGCCTTTAAGCACTCCCCCAAGTAGAATGTCTCTGAATACATCACTCCCCATGACATCCTAAAAGTCGTCAGGGGAAAAGGGTATACTTCACCGCTCACTAACTGACTCTTGCCTGTTGATATTTGTCCTAACCGACTCTTGGCTGCAGATGTTGGTCACAGACGCTTGTTTCTGGATACCTGAAAATCATTCTGTAAGCGTTGCGACTCCATTCGTTTCAGGGACAGCTTAGAACATGGACTGTGTGTCTAGCAGGTAGTTAGGATGTAATATTGTACTAAGAGAGAGGGAGGTTCCTGTAACATGGGATGATGTACTCACCAGAGATCTCTTATTACTGGGTGATAGTGTTCTGCAGGATGTGTGTCTGGTCCTCTCTCGGCTGGCGGATCCTCAGGCGTCTTGGTTCGTCAGCGTGGATTCTGTGAAGAGAGTAGAACACACTGGTTACATCGGTTGATTCTACGGTTAGAATGATCTGACTCCGGCAGCTACCCACGGGGACAATCAGAGAGGTTACTTAGATGTGTCACAGCCGTGATTCTGAATGCAGTTTGTAAGTATTATCTCATGAAGGTGAATTTTTGACCATCTTGTCCTTTTCTCCCGTCACTAACTAACATGATGTAAACAGGAGGTCACCGGGAAAGGAGTTCCTGCGGAATATTCAGGGCAGCATTTAGGGCGACTCTTGTTTACGAATCGCCTGCTTACCAAGCTGTTTTTAATAGCATTAGACACTCTGAAGGTGCTGGCTGATGCTATGAGAGGTCCAGTTTATGCTCTCAGGTCACACGGGTCATGAGGGGAAAAACCGCTTATAAGTCGACATCATCTTGAGTTCCAGAGCTGTGGACTTCGAGGGATGGACGCCCGCGTCACACCACCTCTGGGGAAGGATCAGTGGCGATATTGGATGCAATAAGCCAAGGGGAAACCCGGGCAGGGCGTTGGTCAAGTGCGCACGTAACCAACGCCTTCGCCTCTCCCAGCGGAGACCCAAATGTGGTCCTCCCTCAGGCCTCGTCCTCCGCTTCGAACCATCAAATTTGAAGGTCTGAACATCGCCTGATGAGCCGCACTTCGTGCGTAGGCAGCGTTATGGTCAGGTCGGTGGTGGGCTTACATGTAGTAAGTGTCATGGGGTCTGGTAAGTTGTCACACACACACACACACACACACACACACATATATATATATATATATATATATATATATATATATATATATAT